>CAUOFW020000769.1:0-197650 GCA_963454935.2 Ilex paraguariensis
TTTCGACTAATCTCATCCTTGGTCTGGTCAAAGACAGACCATCCATGCCAGGACTAGGGTATTCGTAAGGGATAAATACCTCATTGCCTAATTTATAGCTCATCTCTGTTTTCAGATATTAAAAAAATATTAGAAATGAATTCGCTTAATGATGAAGTAATTTGCCGCAAAACCGGTGTCTCAAGTCAATTAATAGCAACTATTGGCTTAAAAGTCCATCATAATCCATTGAACTTTAACCCTCTCATTCATTGCACTTCATGTTTTTCAACTTCCTTGGCAGGTCCCAAACTTTGAATGCAGGATGTCACATGCAAAACTCCTTAACCAGAAAATTTGAGTCGTACACGGAAACATCGGCTTCTTCATTTGAATGATTGGAGAATTCCTTCGGAATTATATTTTTGTATTTTACTCGTTTTAGAGCATTTAATCGTACATTAACGAAGCATGTCACACGACAAAATTCGGGTGCCAAAGGGGGAACATTAGCTTCTTCATTTGAATCATGAGATTGGAGAATTTTATTTGGAACTATATTTTCTGTATTTCACCCATTTTAAATCATCTATCTTGTATTGGTAGAAACTTTTCATCTTCATTTGAATCATGAGATTGAAGAATTCCTTCGGAACTATATTTTTGTATTTTCCTCCTTTTAGAGTATTTATCGTGTATTAATAGAGGCTTTCCATATTAAACGAAGCATGTCACACGACAAAATTTGGGTGCTATAGGGGAACATCGGCTTCTTCATTTGAATCATGAGATTGGAGAATTTCCTTCGAAACTATTGTTCTGAATTTCAGCTATTTTAATCATCTATCTTTTATTGATAGAAACTTTTCATCTTCATTTGAATTATGAGATTGAAGAATTCCTTTGGAACCATATTTCTCTATTTCACTCGTTTTAAATCCATTGAATGAAGCGTATATCACATGACAAAAATCTTCATGACAAAATTTTTGAGCTATTTTGGTTAGTACAAGTACTTGAATATGCAATAGACATCATGTATTCAGTATTTAGGAAGTTTCTATCCTGTTAAAAGTTACGACTCAATCAAATCAACTAAGATTGAAAAACACTAAGTCGAAACTTAAATTGGACCGAGTTCAGATTGATCTGAAAAACTTTGAATAGTTCAAATTACTTGTTAAGATTTGAAACTTATATTAAGTAATGATTTTGACTTTATTGAAACGTAACACGTTTCACACACGTGGGGTGGAATTAATGAGGCATTACTACAACTTTGATAGTAACACGTTTTGGACTAATATCAACAAATATGTAACTTGTTGAATGGGCAAAAGCCCCATTCACCAATGTTGATTCTTTCTTGCCCTTAAAAATGGCCTAACAAGGTTGCTTGTCAAAGCTTTCCCCGTCCTTGTTCAATAGTTCTACGCTTATCCATTACAAGATCTCATAGAGAACTATAGCTAATCAAGTACACATGCATTTTATTATTTAAGCTTGTTTGTTGACCAAGCTTAATTGAACGCATTCTCTAATCTCTGCCACACATTGTTATGTATCTATATAATAAAATAATTTATAATTCAAATCTTAAAAAATAAACAAAATAACTTTTGCTTTAAAGTTAATCTAACGGTTAATATTAACACCTTAAATTTAATTGGAAAAATAGGTCTCTAAGAGTGTGTTTGGAGTGACTTTTTAAAAGTATTTTTAAAAATTATTTCTCATAAATACTTAAAAAAAAATAGTGTTTGAAACCACCTCATCACTATCTCTCCCACCGCCACAGCCATCGCCATTGCTGTCGTCACCACTACCACCACCACCACCATCATCATCGCCGCCACCACCACTATCGCCGTCTCCTCCGCTGCCACTACGGCCATTGCCACTCACCAAAACCATCACCGTCTCCTACCACCACCACTAATGCCCACTACCTCTCACCTCCACTATAAATCGATGTTTAAATTTATTTATCTCTTCTTTATATTTGTGATTTGATTTTGGATATGAATATAAATATGTTTATTGTTTACTATTTTTTATTATTTTGTACCTTCAAGCACCAGTAATAACTAGTATATATATATTGTTGGAGACAAAAATACAGGATTGGTGGCCTCTAGCGTTCTGTCCATAAAATACTAGGAAAATTATCGAAAATACAAATAACCCTAAAAGGGATAGTTTATTGGAGACAAGAATGAGATATAAACTCATATATTATAAGTTCGAAACTAGACAACTTTTCCTATGGAACATATCATGAAGGATTTATCCTTAATAAATTTCTTAGTTTTGGAGTAGATGACTTGCTTTTGATCTGACGAAAAAAAGAATTAATCAAAGTACGTATAAACTAATCCGAATATATCTGACTATAATACCAAAAAAAAAAAAAAGGTACTAACCTAATATGAAATTATCGAGCATGTTTAAGCTGTAATGGATTTATGTCATAATCCATTTTATCCGTAGGACCTGCTTCATAAATGACCGATACTAATTTGGCTACATCTGTCATAAATTTGACCATACAAAAATTATACATGAGCCATTTCCCGATTTAGAGACAATTAGAAAATAACACGACATGACCATTATGGATTCTAGATCACCAATGAGGAAAAAGGAACTTGAAACCAAGATCTTGTACTAAAAGTCGAGTGATCAATCGCTTTCCCAATCTGGTTTCTATCGAGAGCCAATGGTTTTCTCTTTTCCATCAGCTGGTTTTTTTTTCGAGGTTGTGCTGAGTCATGACCAGTTAAGCTTTAGAGAGTCTAAATTTCCTCCAAAGCAACAATAATAAAAGTTATTGATTATAAAAAAAAAAGGATGTATCAAAGTTCAATTGACTCAACATGTATTAAAAAAAAAGGTAATCAACTTGGCCATCACCAGCTGGTTTTTTCAGACAGTCAACCCAAACTTAGCTCTTCTTTGTTCCTAAGAAGCTTCCGATTTATTATTTTGTTAGGTCTTATCAGGACTCATGCCTTTTGTTAGTTAAATACATGAAATTTTGTTCACACTAACCGTGAGAATTTGATTATCAAATAATGAGAGAGATACGAGAACAAAGAGGGATGAGACAGTACTTAACTAGTTGAATAGGTTTAAAGGCCTTAACTACGATTTCGACAAAAAAAAATTCGATATCTTAACTTCAAAATTTATTATTTTAATGGGTGTTTTTTATAATTTTTGTAGGTCATTTTATTATTAAAAAATTTACCATTTTTGTGTGTATATATATATATATATGAAGATAATAATAAATGAAGTTATTTGTGACTTTTTAGAAAGAAATAGGTTAAAGACTGAGTTATGGGGTCATCATTTGAGATAAATAGTATAAACATTTTATGAGTGGACACCAAACTCTGCCCCTTTATTTTATAATTAATATTATATGAGGTGTATTTAATGGAGTATCGGCCAAATTTTTCATCATGAAATTAGAAATTTGAGTCTTAAAATTCATATTGAGGTACGGTGATTGACCGTTATGCTATCTTAGCTAAGTTCGTTCTCGAGAGTAATAACAGTCGTGGTCAAGAGCCTCATAATCTCACCAATAAAAGTCTATCGGGATGATTTCTGAGTGCTCTCTTTTGTCCCCGCCTTTTCTTTTCATATATATATGTATATATGAGGTTAATCGCTCTCTTAGCCTACCCAGATCCAAGTCTATTAGAATTATTTTTTATTCGGTAAGTCTACTAGAATATATATATTTTTTTCAACGACAGATCACTGGTTTTCTATAAGTGTGAAATCTATATTTATATACAATAGATGGTATTTAAATTCATTGTAAGTGGACCAATTCAAAGCCACACCTAATCCTTTTCAGCCAAAGCATATCCTTTTAATAATTTATAAATACGAAGCTGATCCGGACTATCTGACTTCAATTTCAAAATATTAATTATCATTATCTTCTATCGTTATTTAAAAACACTTGTCTGCCAATTAATTAAACTGACTTTTTTTGTTTTTTTGTTATACTCTAGTCTAGTGTCAACTACTCCCTCGAATTTGTGTATTGATTACCATAATTCGAACGGATTTACAACATGTCTCTTGAGAAACAAATGTGACTGATTCTTAATGGGTATGAGAAGTGTTGAACCTGAGATGGATTGTCAGAAACTACACTCAGCTCTGAATCACCCCTAAAGATTATTAACGTGAATGTTTGACCCATTGTTCAACTTATTATTGGGTTAATCTCATTTCGCATCCCACAAAATACTAAGGTTTTAATTCATAAATCAAACCCTGAAAATCATAAAAAAGTTACATTTACTCTTTGGTTTGAAATCGCAATCTATTATCTTGTTTGCACTTCTTATTATAATAGAAAAGTTAATGGTGATTTTGGTCAGGGTCACATTGCAATTGTTTTACATCTCCAAGTATGCAATTTGAGAACTAAAATCTTTTAAGATATAATAAAATTAAAAATTTAAGCATCTGTTAAGGTGCAAAGTGTGATTAATTCTTTATTAATTAAGTAATTCTCGCTAACAATTCCATCTTACAATTAAATTTACAATCAAACACGAGGAGTAATTTGAAAATAGTTATCTTCGATCTAATATTATAACTAAGAGGTTGAATTAATAATTTATAAAAGCACAATAACAGTTAAGATTTATTTAATTTTCATTTACTATGATCCAATAGGAATCCCAATATTTTTTCTCGCTTAAAAATATCTTTTTCTTTGCACGGTTCTTGTTAGACAACTCAACTAATTTGTACATACCCCTCTCTCTCTCTCTTATTTTCTCTTTGTTTATTTTAATTTTAAATTATGTAATTAAAAAAATTAATTGTTATTTAAAATATAAATATTATATGATCAATGCTTGATTTTTAATATTACAAAGTATCTTCAAACAAAGAATTATTGCTAATAAACTCATACTCTCTCCCATCTTATTTTCTCTCTTTCAAAATCATGTAATGGATAGAGTCGCATGCACTGAATTGTCGTGTTTTTAAAAAGAGCAATATTATTGAGACTTAATTTTTTAATTTAATTTACTATAACTAGTAGATTGATTGTGCTCCCAGTCTCATCAAACATTAAAATTTAGTGTTAATTAATCTAATAATTATATGAAATTACATCATTAAATTAATTAATTAAATTAATTTTTTAAATTTAAATAACAATACTCTTTTGAAAAAACGTTTGGTATCATCACATAAAAATTAAGAAAGAGAAAATTAAGAGAAACATGCAATTGCTTAGTCATGTGAAAACCCATCAATTACTAGGCTAGTCAATGATCTCCCCAAGTTGCTCCGGTGCATATTTCAAGGGGTGATGGCTTTAAATAAATAATCAAGCAGAATAGGATAAGATTAAGGAATTAATTAGATACAGACCCAAGTTGCATAAAATAAAACTGTGACTCATTTTTTTTATTAAATAGTGAAAAGTATTCAATTAACTTACATGTATTTCAATTAATTTTTTTTTTGGTCTAGTCAAAAATAGAACATCTACGTCAGAATTGAGATATTCACAAAGAAATCAAAATATTTAAATTTACAGTTCATCTCTATTATCATTTGAACTACTTCGATTGTAACTCGTGTTTCAAATTATCGTAGTTTTGCCCTTGAAGTTCTTGACCAGAAAGATAAATTATAAAATGGGTACCTTTTCATATATAAAGCTCCTCGATGGCATCACCCAGGCTAGAAATAATAAGGATTCGGTGAAATTAACCACTTAGTGACAAAATCACCATGAGAGAACATCGTGCCCACTGACAAATTTGCTGAATAATCCTCTTACTAACTTTGTATTAGCATCTGGCCGCCTTGAACTCTTATGGAGAGATAAGTTGAGTAAGAGCCCACTATTCTATACTTGACGATTTCAAATTTAGATTATATAATATTATTTGTTTTAGATTGGATTTGTAAGATTTTAAAAATTAAAACTCATTATACAATGACGATTTACAACAAAACATTTGACACACTCATCATCAAATAATGTGCCACACCAGCTTCGGTGTGAACGAGACTGTCTTTGATCGGATCGAGAAGGGTTATTAGTTAAAGTGTGTTTAAATTGGTCCAAACATTTTGATCGTTGAAAACAAGTAAAAAATTCCAATGTACTTACCTCCCAATTAAAGGATAACAATATTAGTAATCATAATTAAGCCCAAGAAGATTTGTGTGACCCGGAAACATTTTTCTTTTTAACCTAAAAGTATTTAAACTTTCTTATCCACGTGGGCTTTTGTACTTCTTTAACTTCGTCAACTTTGGGAACCCTGCAGGCTGCTGAGAAATGTCTAAGGCAAAACCTTATATAAACACAAGTCCATTACTTCATTGATGACACCATAAAAAAATTTACATGGCAATGGCTTCTCTTCCATATCCAACCACGGCCACAGCCAATGGCCGCTCTTCGTCCTCCACCACCACCCCTCATTCCACCTTGCTTTCCTCTCCTTTCTTGGCCAAGACATCAAGATTTTCCGTACATACAAAGCGTAACTATCGCTTCAAAACTTCAATCAAAGCCATTGATGGTGAGAGAAACCCTACTCCAATCTCTAAGAATGGTGAAACTCCTATCGGAAAGTTTGATAGGAGAAATGTGCTTATTGGGTTAGGAGGGCTCTACGGTGCTGCTAGTCTCAGTTCTGACCCATTAGCCTTTGCAGCACCAGTGTCAGCTCCGGACCTTACAAAATGTGGTGCCGCAGACTTGCCGGCCGGAGCAAAACCCACCAATTGTTGCCCTCCTCCGGCGACAAAGATAGTCGACTTCAAGCTTCCGCCGGTGAACGCCATGCGTGTCAGACCGGCTGCTCATTTGGCCGACGCTGAATACAAAGCTAAATTTAACAGAGCCATTCAACTCATGAAGGCTCTTCCTGACGATGATCCTCGGAGCTTCAAGCAACAAGCCAATGTTCATTGTGCTTATTGCGATGGAGCTTACGATCAAGTTGGGTTTCCAGATCTTGAGCTTCAAGTTCACAGCTCATGGCTGTTCTTTCCATTTCATCGGTACTATCTCTACTTCTTTGAGAGAATCTTAGGAAAATTGATCGATGACCCAACTTTCACAATGCCATTTTGGAACTGGGATGCTCCCAGCGGCATGCAGTTGCCGGCGATGTATGCCGACAAGAACTCACCACTCTACGACAGTCTTCGTGACGGGAAACACCAACCTCCGACTATGATTGATCTGGATTACAACGGTTCTGATCCAAATATAAGCAATGCACAACAACAGTCACAAAATCTCACTATCATGTATCGTCAAATGGTTTCTAATACAAGGAGTGGTCGGCTTTTCTTTGGAAGTCCTTACCGTGCCGGCGATGAGCCAAATCCCGGTGCTGGCTCCGTCGAGAACATCCCTCATGGCCCAGTCCATATCTGGACCGGTGATCGAACCCAACCTAATATAGAGGACATGGGTAACTTCTACTCAGCTGCTCGAGACCCTATATTCTATGCTCATCACTCGAACATTGATCGAATGTGGACTATATGGAAAACCCTAGGAGGAAAAAGACAGGACTTGACCGACCCAGATTGGTTAAACGCTTCGTTCGTCTTCTACGACGAGAACGCCAATCTGGTTCGTGTTCAGGTTAAAGACTGTCTTGATACCACAAAGCTCGGATATACCTACCAGAATGTGGACATTCCATGGCTGAACTCTCGTCCAACACCACGTTTAGCGAGGGTTGTGAGGAAGATAAAGAATCTCGGATTGGCCAAAGCCGCCGACACTTACATGGCCGACGATGTTTTTCCGGCGACCCTTGACAAAGTATTGAAAGTAATGGTCAAGAGGCCGAAGAAATCGAGGAGTAAGAAAGAGAAAGACGAAGAGGAGGAGATACTGGTGATAGAGATAGAGGTGGACAGAGACTTGTTTGCGAAGTTTGATGTGTTTGTGAACGATGAAGATGAGGCGACTAGCGGACCGGACAAGAGTGAGTTTGCAGGGAGCTTTGTGAATGTGCCTCATAAGCATAAACATTTGCATTTACATAAGCATGGGAAGAAGATAAAGACTCGTCTGAGGTTAGGGTTAACAGAGCTGTTGGAAGACTTGGGTGCTGAAGATGATGAGGGAATTATGGTGACCTTGGTGCCAAGAAATGAGTGCAATGGTGTCACTATTGGTGGTATCAAGATTGAGCTCGATGATTGAATAAAGTATTCATCAGAAAAAGTGTCAAATTTCTTGGAGAATTAGGGTTTTTTAATCAGGATTTGGAAAGAGTTTAGATTTATCACGATTATTAACTCGAGTTCGATGACGTGCCGGCATGCTGTTGTTCTTTTTATTATCTATTTCCCTTTTCTTTGTCTCCCAATCTTTTGACCATGGGCATATATGCGTATGATCGAAGTTTTGTTGGACAAATGGCAAATAAAGGCTTTAGCTCATTTTAATCCTGTGTTGCACACGCGAGTTATTTCTGTTATCTGAGCAAAATAAAGAATGGTCCTCAAGTAGTAATCTTGATATCATTTTAGTGCTTGTTCTTTTAGTTTTGGCATTTTAATCCCTCAAAATTTTCATTTATTTTATTTTATTTTTTCCGTAATTAACAAACAAAAATGGTCACAAATGTGTCATGAGGAGTATTTTCGAATCTTGGTAACATCTTAAAATCAGGTTATGAGAGAATTATTTCTCATAAATACCTTAATTACGATATAGGTGAGCTACCTTTAATCAAATTGGGAAGGAGAATAGTCGAGATACGTGTTAAACTTATCCAAATAACTCTGACCATTAAACCAAAAATAAAAAATAAAAAATTGAGTGATGAAAATGATCTAATTCAAATAATAAAGAACATAGCGATAAAAATAAAAAACTTGAAAAAAAAGAAGATAAATATGACACGTTGAGAACTTAAGAGACCAAAGTGAGACCCTTAGGAGAGGCCACGTGAGACGCGGGTAAATACTTTATCTAGTTAATTTAATGAACATCGTTACATGAATTTAAAAAGTAAATTTGATATTTACAATCATTGATTGTACTGTAGGTCCTAGTATTTATAAGGACTCACTATCTATTCAATGATTATAATTATTAAGCTTATTTTTTAAGTTCATATAACACTACTCTAATTTAAAATAACATTTTTGATTGGATCAAATGAAACATATTGAAAATCTTTCAGAATAACTGATATTAGAGATGAGTTGTAAAATCAGACGTTCTAAATTTGAATATTGACAACCTTTTAGGGTTAGGTTATCTGGGATAAATCTCTCATGAAAATTCTAGTCTTGACGTGAATGATCTACCTTTAATCAAATCAGAGAAGAGATTAGTCGAAATGAGTATAAACTGATACAAATACCCTTGACCGTTAACTAAAAAAAAAAAAAAATTGCAGGACACTTGTGATAAAACCAAAAGATTGAGTAGTAAATTGATGCAAGACACAGACTATAATGGCCATTATTTTATTATGTTGATTTTATTTGTTTATTTATAGTTCATTGATTTTGGTCATGGTAGATTGCAACCTCGATGACTCAATCTAGAGATATTTCCTGGAATGCTCAACTCACGCATTTTATGGCAAAAGTCGTTTTAATATATAATAGATTTAGGTAATTCATGTGCAATGAACATGCTATCCCATGAAAAATGGCTGGACAGCACTGGCCTTTCTTCTTTGAAATAGAGCACATAGTAAGTCTATTACACTTTTTTGAATTATTTTATAATTAAAAAATTAATTTATCTAAAAAAACATGTCTATTACTATTTTCCTTTGGAATTAATTTTTTTTTTTGCTTGTGGATTTATGTTTGAACCATGTAATATTTTTCTTAAAATTTATTTCTTTAATCTTTATTTAAAATTTTCAGCTACAAACTAATTTGGTAGAGAGAAAACCGTACAATTTTTCTTTCTGTGTATGCATTATATTGTTAAATTAATTATGTTTACTAAGTCTTAGGATTAATGTGAAGATGCCAATGGATATTCTTCAGCCATATAGCGTGCCAGTGCCTGTGTTTGAATCTTAATCAATATTTATTTATTATGTTGTAATATTTACATAACTATGGGGTATCTAATAGTAATTTATGGTTGGGAAATAAATTTTTAATTTAACAAGTCTAAGTTAATTATAAGTGCAGTGGTTGTCTCCATCTTATCACATAGCCGACCATATACACAAGAATCAACTTTATTTATATACATACCTGTTACCTAAGGTCAATCTCCATCTCAAAAATACTTTTTCAGAAGACAATTAGTTTCAGAAAAGAAAGGTTTGTGAGGAAGATAAAGAAAGCTTGGAATGGCCAACGTAGCCGGAACTTCCATGATCGACGACGTTTTTCCGGCGACCCTAGACAAAGTACTGAAATTAATGATCAAGAGGCCGAAGAATTCGAGGAGTAAGAGAGAGAAAGAGGAAGAAGAAGAGATACTGGTGACAGAGATAGAGGTGGAGAGAGATGTGTTTGCCAAGTTTGATGTGTTTGTGAACGATGAAGATGAGGCGATGAGTGGACCCGACAAGACTGAGTTTGCAGGGAGCTTTGTGCATATGCCCCATAAGCATAACCATGGGAAGAAGATAAAGACAAATCTGAGGTTAGGGATAACTGAGCTTTTGGAGGGTTTGGGTGCTGAAGATGATGAGAGAGTTCTGGTGACTTTGGTGCCAAGAAATGGGTGTAACAGTGTTACCATTGGTGGTATCAAGATTGAGCTCCATGATTGAATGGAGTTTTTTAATGAAAAGAAGTGTCAAATTTCTTGGAGAATAAATTATCTTTAGGGTTTGGAGTTTCATTGTAGTGTGACGGTTGTTTATTTTTCCTTTCTTTTCGTTTTCTTTGTCTCTCAATCGTTTTGATTATCAAATATAAGCTTTGCGTTATTTATATATAGGGTTTGGAATTTTATGTTTAGGGTAAAATAAAGTAATGATGCTCAAATGTATATTAGCTTTGGACAATGATCAAAATTTTATTTTGAAATAATCAAAATGTTCGAAATATTTTCATTTTCAAGGAAACTAAAATGAATCACAGATGAAATCAAAATTCTATTACTTCGAGGTGTTCTATAATATTTTAAAGATGTTTTATAATATTTAAATGTATTTGTACAATTGTTTTAGAAAATATTTTGATATATTTCGACCAATATTTTGAGAAAATAATTCTTAAATTTTATTTTTTTCCCTCCTAAACATGAAAAAATATTTCTGTTTTCTAGGTAATCGAAACAATGTACCGAAATAAAATTTTGATATTTGACTTTGGACTATTTTGATTTTGTTTTAGTCCTTTAAAATTTCAATTTGCACCAATTTTCTCCATTCAAAAATGAAGGTTTTGACTAACTAAAGTCGTCCTATGTGTCACACATGACCAAATCTTGAAAGATATCTTCTTTTTTTTTGGATCAAATAAAAATAAAAGGTTTCATAAACTAAAATGACACAACCAATACGATAAGGGAATAATATTTTATTGTTCTTGATGTTATTATGAATATTTTAACAGGACGGCAGCTCCATCAACCCATTATTTATATATAGATACTATTTGTTTATTTATTTATAATTAAATTATTTTGGACATGATGACCAAAACTCGTACTAAGATAATAGACTTAATTAGAACTAAGTGTATACTTTCATGTGCAATGAACATGGTATCCCATTCTATTCACAAAAAAAAAAAAAAAAAAGAACATGGTATCCCATGAAAAAAGGATGGCCAGTACTGGCATTTCTTCTTTGGGTGATCACTCTTCCCCAGTCAAAATTAGAGAAAAAGATAACATAACAGTTGGTTAGACTTTATCCAATAATTTTTTTAAGTGAAAAAATTAGTTCATCAAAAAAAAAAAAAAAAGCTAATTTGATTCGTATTTACCAAAAGTTATAATCTATGATCATTGTCGTGTCCATTCATCTTGGAGAAAGGAGAAAACCCTAAAATAAAAATGAAGAGAGGACACAATAAGGGTTGCTCGTCCTATCGCGATCATTTCTCCGTTTGAGATAAATAATAAAGATAACAGGTTAAGCGAGGAGCCCTAAACGAAAAAGGGTTCACACTACATCTATTTTTGTGCTTGTACCATAGTGGTCATTTCACATAATTGCTTATGAAGTACAAAAAAAAATACAAAAAATATTAGGAAAACATTATGAAAAAGTACTTAAAAGTAATTTGTAGCTAATGAGAGGGGGATGCATTGAAATTTCCTTTAATACTGCAGCCATAAGTTCAGCCCTCCACTTTTGAAGACGACGGCAAGTTCACCAAAACCCTAACAACCCTTTGAATTTGATCTCTCTCTCTCAACACCGTCTTTATATTACAAGTGATTGTCCAAGGTTTAGCTAAAAAAATTGTACTTTGTACTACAGGACTTTGTAGTACAAAATTTTCAATGTTTTTTCTTTTTGGGTAAGTAAAAATTTTATATGTTATGTATGCATCATGTCTTTATTTTTATAATTAATCACGGCCACACTTTTCTCCATTATATCATAATGTCTATAAAGTAATGCAAAGTCATTCCATAGTTGATTAATAATTGAAGAAGATTGATGACAGGCAATACAAAAATGGTAAATGAGATAAACTGATTAGAAAAATATAACAGTAACACATAACACATATGAGTTAATTATAACTGTAGTGGTTTCCACACAATAATCGGCCATTTCTTTTCTGTTGTTCACACCAATCCATTATCTCACATTCTCTCTAGATAGCCGACCACACAAAAATAAAATAATTAACATGTAGTCCATCGGAAAAAAAAAAACTTTTTCAATCACATTCCCCCCCCCCCCCCCCCAACACACACACACACACACTAATCCATATGTATAAATAATAATTTGGAAATTACATTACTATTATCACACCACTCGGTCGTGGCCTTCTCCTACTAAGGACCTACCTCACACCACTCGGCCGTAGCTCCACTAAGCAAACATAAAGAGGTTTGTCCATTCCACTCAGCTAGTAAGGACTAGGACATTTTCAACTAACAAGAGACTTGGGCAAGTTTATCCTTGTCCATGCCCGGCACCCAAGGTAATTAAAGATGAGTCATACTCAATAAGGATCAACCAAGGAGTTAGAGTCTAAGTGAAATACTACTCCGAGTAACAAGGGGTTAGCGAAGAGGACCGAGGACCAAGAGTCCTAGGCTAATTCAACCCCAAATTTCTAAAACTTGGTGAGGAGGTCAAGCTAATCACCCAAAAGCTTGGGTTCTAGTTGGATTCATCTCCTTACTACTATAAATAAAGGCCCCGGGTATTAGATAAGATATTCAATTCTAGCCTATTTATTTTATATTTTTTTTCAACTCACTTGCTAACTTGAGTCTTTTTGACTGCCTGCGATCATCAGCTCATCTTAGTTCTATCTTGTCTTGCTAGTTCACTAGGACTTCTCCGCCCATCCTCTATGTCTCTACGATGTGGTGACCTTTTACATGGATTTATCCCTGCACAAGTGGTGTTGGGGCAAGTGATAATGACAACCACCTTGGGATGAAAAGGGGGAGCTAGAATACAATGGGATTGTAGGCTTGAGCTTGAACGGGTCAGAAAAAGACAATGTGGCAGACAAAGTTGGGAAGATTGGTGTTTCAATAAATGGGGTGATTGTGACAATTGGAGAACTTGATGTCAATGATGGGTAAGGTTTAAATAGATACGAATATAAAAATAGATATAAATATAAGTACGATCGGATACGAATACAATGATACAATAAAACTTAAAAAAAAAGATACGGATATGATTAAGATAAGTTTATAATAAAATTTATTATATATTTAATCATTATTGAACAACTTAAAAATTATAATTTTTAATAATTCTTTAATAATAGTAAATATAATTCCCAATTTTTACCCTGAAAAATATATAATATCGTCTTATTATAATATATCGACAAAATAAACATGACCAATTAAAAGAATTCGAACCCACATTTAATTAGTTGGTTTGCTTATAAATATTTGTTTCAAATGTTATAGTGTAACTAATTTTTTTATACTCTTTTAGCATTTTATTATAGATAATACTTAAAAAAATACTCGCGTTTTCAAAGTTAAATCGAATTTTGTTAATATTTTGTATTATATGTAAACTCTAAAGAAAATTTTATAGATTAAAATTAAAAATTATACATCTGGCTTCATGTGTAGAAATATTTGTGAAGTATTTATATATTTTATTAATTATCGATTATGCATGATGCATATCTCATATGTATCATTGAGTATCCGACGAGTATCGTATCCAATAGAATTATATCAATTTAGACAAAATATTCGTATTTCATAGCTGAAATTCAATCCAGAACAAATCGTTAATCTCGAATTGTTTAGTTATAGAATATAAGACTATTTTTTTTTTTTATTTCCTGCACTTGTCAGAAGTGATGGCCATTGCAGTCATGGAGACGGTGGCAGTGATAGTGGCGTTGGCGGCAACAGAAGTGGAAATGGAAATGGAAAGGGAAAGGGTGACAACGATAAACAGTGAAAATGGAAAGGGGGATTTTGAGGGAAGAGGTGATTGGGAAGTGTCGGATTAGTGGCAGTAGCGACGCTGGTGATTCATGCACGGACGATCGGAGTTTAACCTTACTATCAGCCTGAGTTGTGTGATTGCTGAATGCTGTGCATGAAATGACAATGGCAGTAGTAGCAAGTGCAATTGTGGTACAAAAAGTGGGAATAGTGGTAGAATTAGCCTTGAAGACCTCGTTTGAGGAAATTTTGTTGCCTCTATTGTTACTACCTTTTACGCTTGTCCCACTACTATGGTTAGCTGCGTACGTAGCACTGGAAGAGGTGGCATTAGGGTTGTTTTACCTAATATTCTTGTTGATAGTTTTACTTAAAGTCACTGTAAATGATTTACTAGGTGAAAATTTGAAAAAAAAAAAAATTTGGAGTAGGGCTGGCCCAATTACTAGACTACTAAAACCTGGGCTTTAGGCCCCATTCAAATGGAAGGCCCTAAATTTCTGTGAGTATCAATAGCAAATGTCAACTCATTTCGACTTCTCTCTCTCTCTCTCACACACACACACATTGTTATGTGACGCACGCCTTTTCTAGTTTGTTAATTTTAATTTTTTCATGATTAGTACACCACATTAATTTAATAAATTATTATTTTTGTGATTCTAAGTTTATCAATTGTTATATTTTTGGAGTAAATCATCAATTAGACATTAAAAGAAAAATACCATATTTGCTTGGTCTCATCAAAAGAAATGGAACTTGAAGGAGAAATCTAATTTATTTTTTGCGACAAGAAAAACATTAAATTCGTCTAGATTGTGGACGATGAAATAAATATAGGAAAATAATTATGATTTTTTATTTTGTTTTGAAATATTAGAAATCTATAAATGACTTAGTTATATTATTTATTAGGAATGATATATGAAAAAAATTGAAATGTCGCAACTTAATTTATATTTTTTCATTTCAAATAGAAAAATAAATTTGAATAAATACAATTTAATATTTATTATTATTATTATTTTATTAAAAATTAATAGGACTTTATTTATAAATTTCGTTTTAGGCCTCTAATTCTATTGGGCCGCCCCTATATTGGAGAGTCCTCATTCTGAAGAAAATCAAACAGGTTTTTGCGGGATTATGAGTTTTATGTATTTGGGCTGCTAGTGAGTTGGATCTTTTCTCGGTTCTTTCTTGTTGGCCCATTTATCATTCGGGTCAGTTATTTTCTTATGATTTATCCATTATATCCATAGGTGTGTGGATGGAGCAAACTCTTTGAATAAAATGACCCGAATGATAGGAACTAAAAGTACTATTAATCTCAAAAGTTATTTGCTTATCGAAAAAATTAAAAAAAAAAGAAAATAAATCCAATTTAGTAGTTACTTCATGCACATGTACAATATTGTTATTGAATAGGGGTATGATGTGTCTTTAATGATGTGGTGTCATCCATTATGTTAAATAATTATCCTTATTCAAAACACGATATTTAGAAACTTCTATTTCATTGGTAGAACTTGAGAAAAAATAAAGGACATCTTAGTAGAGCTGACAATTCTTAATATTATTCACTAATATGAATGATACAATGCTAATGGATAGGAATTTAGTCATAACAAAATTGGATCATAACCATCAAACCCATATAATAAATAAGTTGATACGATTTTATTTTTTTGGGGGGGAAGGGGGAGACCGACCCAAAAATACTTGAGGTTCCAGGCAAAAATTTAGAGGCTCTAATTTTTTTTTTGGATTCATAATTTGTTTATTTTTGTTTTTTTAAATATTTAAATATATATATTTTTAGTAGGTATATTTAAGGTGTAAAATAACTTATAAAATAAACACTTTGTGTAAATAATTATACTAAGATCAAAATTAACACAAAAATTATAATTTAAAAAATAAATTGAATAAATAGATCAGAGTTATTGAAAATTCAAATAAAAGAGAGTAGAGGCTTTTAATTTTTTGTACAAGAATATAATGATTTAAACAAAATATTAATTTTTTTTATCGTTTCACATAACATCCTAAAATTTTTATATTATTTTTAAAATTCAATTATATAATTTTATAAAACATATGTGAATAAGGCCACAGACAATTTTGAGCTAACCGTCGTCTCACTTGCCTAATGTTCCGTTTGGTAGGAATGATGTAAAGTAAGATGATGAAAAGTAAAAAAGATACACTTTTTATCCTTCTAAGAAGAAAAATAGAAATGATACACTTTCTTTCCTTCGTGTTTGGTAGGATAGATGAAAAATAAAAGTGATAAAAAATTTTTTGCTTGGTAAGATGTAGAAAATATATATATTTTTTATTTTTTATCATTGTATTTATATATAAAATTAATGTATACATAATATATGTATATAAAAAAGAATATATATATATATACATATCTATATAATAAATCAGATAAATGTTTGAACTTATAAATGATATATTCCCCCCCCTCCAAATTTCAAATACCTATTACACACTTTTCCTCCCAAATTTCAAAAACTCAACACACACTTGATAATGCAAAATTGCACATACATATATACACACATTACAATGCATACACAGTGTCACAATTCAATAAACAATAATTTTAGTCACGGGATATTGTTAATAGACAAATAAGATATATTTTAACACAAATAATTAAATTTTTATTAATTTTCCTTTCAATTTTAAAGGGATTGATTTTTGTGAGTCAAAAGAAAAGCTCATTTATCAATTTTTTCATCTTTTTTATTTTTTTTAACTAAATATAATATTTTATTTATTATTTTAATTTTTTTTATTTTATTTTTTAATTTTTTTATCGTATCAAACGAATCAAAAGCCGGCCGTCAATTAAGGTGGGGGGAATTATTTTTCCCTGCCATACTGTCAAAGTGCAAAAATGTTCTAACTTAGCTATCAAATAATTGATGAAGTCTTCCCTAAAATTGCGCAACGTACATGAGACAAAAGAAACATAGTAGGACAATGTTTTGAGGCAGACACGTTTGGACAGGCTACCCTTATTACAAACATATCAACCTCACATTGATTTGAGACACCAAACATTGACCGAGGACAACCAACCCATAACATTGGGAGTGAAAAATGCGTTATATTAAATAATTATGTGTCAAATTAAATGAACGATGGATAAAAAATATGTAAATTTATATAAAATTTGTTTAATAAATGGGTAAAAATCTCGACACGAACAGAAACTATCTAATAAATAGGTAACATGATACGATTCGTTTAACTCGTTCAACCCGTTTAATTTTAATTTATTATTAGTTTATTATTATATTTTTGTGATTGTCACTAAATTAAAAAAAAATTGTAATTATCACTAAAAATAATATATATATATATATTTTTGTGACTGTCCCTAAAAAAAAATTTGTCTAATTTTTTAAAATTATTATTAATTTATTATTATATTAATTTTATTTAAACGGATAATAAATGGGTTGACATGACTCATCCAAACACGACCCGTTTATTAAACGTGTCTAACGAGTCAATCAATTTATCACTCGAACCCGTTAAAGTCTTACTCAAACCCGCTTAATTCGTGTCGATTAATCGTGTAGTATTAAACTTTGATGGGCCTACATGACTTATGTAAAAATGAGCTTAACCTATTTTAAACTCAAAAAAATTAGAATAATATCCCAGATTTTTATTTCCAGTTTTTAAGTGCGACTATTGCTATAATTTATTATTGATTGTGTAACATTTAATTTTTTTATTTTCCAAAGCCACAATTCTTTAGAACACAGTTGAGACTTCAAGTAGAATAAGAATTTGGCCGACATTCACGAATTATCCCCGTGCTTGAAATTTTAAATTTATGAATGCATACCAAATTTTCTTGCTAGCTAAAGTCTCGGTGTTTCGAAATATTTAATAGATGTCTTGTTAATATACCAAGTTTAGTAAAGTTGACCATCCAAATTCTCAGAGAAGTCACGGGTCGATTCTTTTTTATGAAAAATATTAATGTTTCTTATCTTTTTTGTGGACTCTATGATGCCATTCTTTTTGTCTAATGCAAAATTTTCAAAGGTTTGAAACTTTAGTTATGACATTATTAATGTTTTTGCACTATATTCTTGAAAGAGGTGACCTCCATCATAAATGAATTCATTATTTCCAAATTTGGCCAATTCAGTCCATTCTCATTCTCATTCTCATTCTAACTAAACTTTATCCAATTAGGCCTACCCCTATTTAATATGTTCTTCATTATCTCGGGGTAAATCCTATTTTAAAAAAAAATCTCAATTTATCCTTTAAATGAAAAAAAAGGTTGTGTTTGGAACAATTTGTTTTAATTAATTTCAAATAAGTTAAAAATACATTTACCATTTAAATAAGTAAGTAAGTAAAAGTAAAAAAAATAATAATTTTTACTTCTTTAAAACCACTTCTCTATAAAACACTTTATTTACACCATCGCTGCTGCCACTCCACTTGCACCACCACCAACAATACCACCACCACCTACCACCACTGTCGCCATCCACCACCGATTGTTACCATCGCCACCCACCACCACTATCGATCACCATCATCATCTTATTTTTTCATTTATTATCACTATTACCATTTGATGAGCTCATATTCAACTGGGCTAGACCCAATAAATTAAATTGACTTAGATTAGCTAAAAGGATCATTCAAGCCCAACTTGTGGCTTTAACCCAATTCATCGATCCAACCCGATCTAGAATTCATAGAGTCCAAGAATATTGAAGCACGTGGGGAGCAATCATCGGGATGCCCACTCTTGAAGATAAAGAAAAACTTTAATTGCATTTACCTTTTTGTAGCTATTCTCCTCGAAGGACTAGTGCATTTACTCTCACGTCACTGCCTCAGCTAAGGCTCTGTGTCTATAAATTGTAAGCTCTCTCTACATAAAAGGGGTGTCTTTCTACACACATATCACATAGTTATTTCTCTCTTCTACCTACCATATCTCTCCTAGAACTCACCTTTGCCCTCTCTCTCTCTCTATACTTTATTAATAAAAGGTTTTTCGACCACCGTTGTCATTTTCGGAGTAGAGTAGGACCCCTTGACCGAACCACTATACATTTGTGTGTTAAACCAGTACTTGTCTTTTACTATTAATTGTTTATTGATTGCCTCATTAATTACCCTAAATCACATACTCGACTGTTAACTGTGTATAAGCTTATTTTGTGCATCATCAGTATGATGTTGTCTATGAGAAATCACTGAGTTTTGTACTACCCTGCTATTCTTTTTCAAATCCATGACAATCACAACCAGGCCGATGAACCAACAATTGGAGGACAACAACCCAATCGCCAAGAGGAGGCCTTGCCTCCACCTACGCCTATAGCAGCGGAACCGTCTACTGCAGCAACTCCTATCCCATGGTTGGACAATTGCTTTTGGAGACCATGCAGTTATTGGTGAGCCAAAACCAACAAATCATCTAGCCTCACCTCGGCGATCAGTACAGCGCCATCATCTTGGGTATCGCCGCTGCCTGACCCGTGCCCATAGTTGGCACCTCCACCTAGGCTCGCAGTCACCTTGCAACTGGATGGTGTTGCCTCACACCTAGATGGCACTGCTTAGTGCCAGCACCGCTGCTTTTGTGTCGCCGTTCCCAGTGCCTGCCAAACGCTCTCCATCTCTTCTACTAGCGTCGCCCAGTAACCCGTTGGCGCCGCCGGCTGGCCTTCTCGCATGATCTGCTAAGTCTCCAACTCCTATGACACTACCACTTCCACCAATGTTGTCTTCTTTGCCTGCTGATCCACCTTTTTGCTCCCTACACCTCTCAATTGACAAAATTTTCTACTGAAACACTCTTTATGAAATCCCTCTCAGTAAATCTCTCCCAATCTTCAATGGAGGCTTCAAATACCCAAAGAAGAAGTGTTGCAAGGGGGAAAGGGGGAAGGGGTAAAATGGGTTCTATAAATATTGGCCTCTTGAAACCATAGGAAAAAAAATGCCTTAAATAGGGAAAAAAGGGTTTTTGATAAGGAATCTTCTCTAACCTAATGGCAGTACCACAATAAAATGGGAAGAACAAGAAAACGAATTCTCAAGGTACAAACGGAGCAAGAGGTTAAAGAAGCTAACACCGTACAGGACAAGAAACCTTCTTTAGATGAAGAAACTACCATCGTCCGGGACAAGAAACCTTTTTCAAATTGAGAGGTCACTCATGCCTTCAAATTCCTTGACACAAGAAGGGCTTAGGGCATAGGGCAAATGATGAATCCAGATTCAACTAGACCAGACCCAATAAATAATACGGACTTAGATTAGCTAAAAGGATCCTTCAAGCCCAACTCGTGGGTTCAACCTAATTCATTGATCCAACCTGGTCTAAAATTGATGGAGTCCAAGAAGATTGAAGCACTTGGGGAGCAATCATCAGGATACCTACTATTGAAGATCAAGACAATCTTTAATTGTACTTACCTTTTTGTAGCTATCCTCCTCAAAGGACTAGTGCCTTTACCCTCACGTTACCGTCTCAGCTAAGGCTCTGTGCCTATAAATTATAAGCCCTTTCCACATGAGAAGAACATCTCTGTACACACCCCTCACATAGCTATTTCTCTCTCCTAGCTACCATACCTCTCCCAGAACTCACATTTGCTCTCTCTACTTTATTAATAAAGGTTCTTCAGCCACCATTGTCGCTTTCGCAGTAGAGTAGGTCCCCTTGATAGAACCACTATATGTTTTTGTGTGTTGACCCATTACTTGTCTTTTACTATTAATTGCTTATTGATTGCCTCATTACTTTCTCTAAATCACATACTTAATTGTTGACTGTGTATAAGTTTGTTTTGTGCATCATCACCATCATCCCACCACCACTGTCGCCCATCACCATCACCTGTCGCCATCCACTACCATGACACATCACCATTTGTTGTCGCTCACCTTTGCCGCCACCCATTGTCATCTACCTCCACTACACCTACCACCACCATTACCATTCGCCACCACCCACCACCATTGTCTTTCTCAAGCATCTGTCGTCGCTCACTACCACCCCTGTCAACTATCATCATCGTCGCCCACCATCACCCACATCCATCATCACTACTGTCGTCACTCATGACTGTCACTACTACCATCGTCACCCAACACCCACCACCACCATCATCATCGTCGTTGTCACCCACGGCTGCCACCACCACTATGGTCATCGCCGCCAACCAAAACCATCACCATTTCTCACCATCACCACTATCATCGTTTCTCACCATTACCACTATCAGCATTTCTCACCATCATAACTATTAATGTTTACCTCCATTACAATCAGTATTTTAATTCGTTTCTTTCTTTTATATTTGTAATTTGATTTTGAATGTGAATATAAATACATTTATGATTGACATTTTTCCTATTACTTTGTGCATTTAGATACGAGCAATAACTATTTATTAATTTATTTCAATGCATTTTCTCTGTTATATTTTATCTATAGGAATACGTGTTCGTAAAAATTGTGTTTCATTCATTCGAACATAACTTTGTCTTGTTTATGAGCACTTTGCTGGACAAAATGTGCAAGAAAAATTGCAGAAAATCCTTACAAAAATTAGTTGAATGACGAGATAATTTGTTTTTTTTTTTCCTCTTTTGTGAAAGTGATAATATAATGTCAGAGTTTATTTTTATATTCGATTAACCATTCCCTCATCCTCATTATCACTTAAAGAAATTGGGCACCATTTGAAGGCAAGGAAATTCAATAATATTCGAAAAAAAAAATAGTACTGTAATGTCGGTTACTATTTTTTATGGGTAAAATTACAACTTTGAAAAGAAAAATTATAATTTCTTAAGAAAATATTATGATAGATAACAGATACCTATAATTGATCATGAAAATTTTGATATTGATCACAATTTTTTATAATCGATCATATATTTTAAAATTATAATTTATATATTAAAAAAAATTATAACTAAACTTTAAAAAATTATATTTTTTAATATGATACCGCCGACAACACCTGACCATTCTTCTGTCGTTGTCTCTATCAGTGTCTATCTGATCACACTAATTATTCAAAAAGAGAGAGATGAAAAGTTGGCAACAATACCAGAAGAAATGATTTGGACAGTGTGATCTGTCATTTCAGTGGTTGTAAAAGCTACAAAAAGCCATTTCTGGAAGCTGAGAGAGAGAGAGAGAGAGAGAAAAAGCTGTTGAAGCCATCTGTATCTATTTTTAAATCCATTTCTGGAAGCTGAGAGAGAGAGAGAAAGCTGTTGAAGCCATTTGTATCTATTTTTAATGGCAATATTATATCTATAAAAAATAAAGGTTGAATTGATTGAAAAAAGTTTATAATACATCAAATGTATTTATAATCAATCATGAAATTTTGTTGAACAAAAATAATTTCTTTTATATGAATTATAATTTCAATAACCGATAATAACGTTTTAAAATCGACCATATCTTTACAAATTAAAACTTACATTTTAAAATTTTATAATTTTTAATATGATAGACGGTATCATAGATTCTCCGTACACAGACAACAAGAAAGTATTTCGATAACAAATCTCAAATCATATTGAAGGACAAACACGGTTAACAATATCATTAAAATAAGAATACATACGGACATTAGAAAGTAACCATTTGAGTATGACATTTTCTATTAAAAAAACTCCACTAAAATAATCATTTGATTATTGGAAGAATCAACAAAAGAATCAATTACTGAAGACATTTCATTGTTATTTGTGTCATGAAGTTTTCCATCTACCACCACTTTCGTCATCACAATTATTTCAACACTTTGTGTTTTTTTGTTTCCTGTCCATTCTGTCTCCTTCAATCTCCATCATGTTCTTCATGACTGCATCTGTAGCACTGGCCAAGAAGTCAGGCCAATCCCTGCATTTCCAATATGGATCAACCAAACCCAGATCAGATATGACCCAAAAATAAAAGACATAACTGTAATAAAGTCGGTTCATTGCATTAGACTCCGACCACTGCAGGAGTCTAAAAAGTTAAATTTATGCAATCTTATATGAAATAGTTTTCACTACCCTCAATACTTCAAGTCAGGGTCACAATGAGCAAGCTTATTGCTGCTCGAGGTGTGCCATCAAACACATAACTATATATTCCAGAAAAATCTAAAAGGGAAAGCTGAACTTACCCTGTTAAGGTATCAAATGTTAGGCCAACAGTGTACTTGGCCTCCTCAAGAGCTCTGCTAAACCTTTGCAGATCATTAGGAAGACAACCTCCATTGTCTTTAACACGAAGCTCAGAAGGTTTCACATCACAAAAAATTGGGATAACCTTCTTCTTTGTCTCCATGATAAGAGACAATTCATGCAAACAAAAATATGAATCACAATAAGTTGGAGAAAACACAGCAATCCCCATTTTAGAATGGCGAATGGCAGTGTCGATTTTATCAAACAGTTTGTCCCCCGGCTTCAAGTTCTTGCTGTCCAAGAATGGCCGGAACTTTAGCCTACTGAGATGATCATACAACAATCCGGCGACATTTCTCTTCGTATCGATTCCTCGATGATTGATGAACACATCGCAGGGTTGGGGTTTGATCCTTTGGATTTGGTTCTTGTGACGGAGAATTTGGTGAAACACGGCCTTGGAAGAAAAGGATGAACGTTGCATGGCCCCTAGAAGAAGCTAAGAATAATGTGTTTTGATTGGTTTTTAATGCAATGCTTGTGTTTGTGTGTGTGTTTATTTTCTTTTTTTTCGTTTGTGCAGTTAAGGTAGTTGTGGGGTATTTATAGATTGGGACAGTTTGATTAATGACCAGATTGAATTTGACTTTCAAGGAAAGAATTCTAAGTTTCTACTAATCAGATTGGACCCAATGAAAATACCAAGTATTTGTTTTAACAGTACAGACGAAAAAGAGTAAGAGGGTTTGAATATCTTGACTCTCTAGGCGTTATTTGGTACTGTTTGATCCTTCCAACACGCTTATTACAATTGAGGATAGATCTGTTCTTACCCCCTCCCCACCCCCACACCCCCTTCTCCTGAATGTAATTTTTATATATTCCATTTGCCATAAACAAACTTTACCCAACTAATAAAACTTTGCTTACCTCCTCCTCCAAAAAAATGGTTAAGAATATTCGGACCAGTTTATGTGCTTTTCGATTAATTATTTCTTTAGTTCGATCAAAGACAGATCACTTACATGGAGACTAGAGTATACATAAATGATAAATTTTTCGTAACTTGATCCAAAAAAATTGTCAAAATTCAAAAATTGTTACCTTAGATTCATGGACTTCGACTCGAAAGTAACGTTAGACACATTAGCTTGACACACTCTTCCTATTCAAACCAGTGTTTGAAACTAAACTTCTTATCAGAAAAATAAATATGGTGATTCAAATGAGATTCAATGTATATCTAACTTTCGATTCAATTGTACAATTCAAACAGTCTAGGGAGACACAAGACTCCTCTCTTTTACCTTGAATGTAATAAAACAATCTCCCCATTAATAAAGTAAGATTGCCAATAAGACTTTTTCTAAAGTTTTGGTAGTGACAGAAGTAAGTTGAATAATGGACTAGTTTTTTTAGAATTATATATCAATATTTGAATTGGGTTTTGCATTTGACTGTTTCAAAAGCTCTTGCAGTACTTTTGTGGGTTAGTCCTTTGGCTAAACTTTTCATATGCACAACAAAAATACGTCTCAATTAAATCAGTTCTGCATCAATCTAAATCTGTAATTGCAGATCTTCTTCACATGTTGGCATGTTTGTCCCAGTTGGATGAATAGAGTGGATAATGCCTTTAAGTGCACAGTTATAGCCACTTTCATTAATTTTTATAGCCATGATATAGAATACTGGCAGTATCTCGTGTAAAGTACGTTTTTTTTAATATGTGAATTAAATTTTTGTGATTAAAAATTAAAATTTAAGTGAGTTATTGTGATTAAAAGTTAAAATTTTAATAAATTATTGTGGTTAAAAAATTAAAATTTTAATAAGTTACTATGTGGTTTATTTTACCTAACTAAGCAGTCTATTAGGCATGATAATGAATTGAGTTTTGATCCCAATTTAAACACATGAATTGATGTTTTTCATTGACAATCTGAATCCAACATTGTTATGTGACATTTGTGAATTCATATTAGAATATACTAACATCCGATGAAATGTTAATATGATATGAATTATTATTATACACATGTAGATATATGATGAAAAATAGAGATTATTTGATGAATTGAGGGCGGAATTTAGATATAATCAACACAAATTTGACGTCATATAGTTATTTACACCAAATCAGATTTTCAATTTGAAGCAAACTCAGTTGAGTCAAGACCGATTGAGGGCTTTGGAGAGGAAGAATCTACATCAATCATGATGCAAGCAACAAGATAACGAAGTTCTCGACCAAGGCAAAAAAACAGATCTCATCACATCACTTGTTTTCCCAATGCTTTCCCAAAACTATTTATACTTAGAAGTAGGGTGTGCAAAATTGCTGGTAGGCTTACCTTTTGTCAATTAAGTGGCTTAATGCTTGGAGATCATCAAAACAATATCTACCTAATTGGTCAAATGGCCTTTGATATTCTCAGCTTGATTGTATTCTGCTTGCTAAGATCATCTTGTTCAAAGCCCATGAAAAAACCATATTTTATGGGAATGATGAGTCACAAATCAAAAAGGTTGTGTATAGCTACAAGAGCCCCTCCCCCCTACCCCTAAAGAGGGGTTAAGTGATATGTCTATTATTTTTTTTTAATGGTCAGGAGTGTTCAAAGTAATTTGCATTCATCTCGACTAAGTGATATGTTTATGAATGTTAACTCTATGCATTTCAGTTTTTTTTTTGGGTCTAAAACTATATGTATCTCAGGAGAGAAAGAAACATTTGGAACACAATGGGCTCAAGGTTGATTAGATTATGATACCGAAATATTATTTTTTTAGTTTTATACTTCTTTTTTTTTATTCAATAAAAAGGTGACAGATGTGAATTTTTTTTTATTTCATTACTTTATTTCACTTTATCACTTTTACGATTAATAGCAGCAAACAAATCAAGACAAGTTTTACTAATACGACTAAAAAATTACTTTTTAATACTCTAACTAGTGTTATCCTCAAAAGACAAACAATACTGAGCAAAGAAAGATAGTCTAGTGCAGGTACCCCCGTTGGAATCTATAGAAAGTTAAATACACATAGTCTTATTATATATACGGAATACGGAATTGAAGTTACCGTGATACCAATGGGATAAGATAAAAAAACAAATAATAATGTTACACTCATCATCTTTTTGTACCATTTTTATACACCATCTCAATATGAATCATTAGATTAATGGTCCCATTAAATTCATTGAATATTTAAATGTTAAAATTATGTCACATCAGATACTATAAACAAGACGGTGCACGTATAATTATTGAAAAAAAAAGGCAGGAAGTTTCAAAAAAGCATTGTAGCTTTGTAATTTACCCCAATGATATTTACTTATTTCACTTTCCCCCGCTCAACTTTTAAACATGATAATAGAAAAGCTTTTGTAACTTCAAAACCTACAAACCCAGACATCTGATTTTCTGGTAAGATAGAAATCTATACAATTCAAGAATCAACAGCAAAGAAGAAGTCAGATCATATGATTTTGAGACAATTCTCAGAGAGAATTTTTCAAAAAAAATGCAGTGCAGATACAAAGAGGCTTCCTATTTTTCCATCAACGAAACGAAGAATTCAGAGGGAAAGAAAAGTTAGTGTGAAACACATACTCTTTAATGACCAACGTGGTCTTTGACTTGGTTAAAGATTCAAATAGTGATAACCTAAAAACTTAGAGCAGCCCACTGTACGAGATTTTTATTATTGCGGGAAGATATACGCGAGAAAATATTGGGTATCACGGTTATATCGTGTTATCACGTTAACATAGTATAACTGTCCACTAATAAGACAAAAAATGGACTTATGGACAAGTGAATCTCAAACAATTAAATAACTACTCATTCATATCATATAATAACTATTCATATACAGAAATGAAGTACACTTTGTTCATTTATTTTTTGGGTTAATCATAAATTATACCCTGAAAGATCTATTAAATCTCATTTTGCACTCTCAAAAATATAAATTTGTATCAATGTGCACTTAAATTTATTAACCATCAGTTTGTTGTCAAAAACTAAACTGGTAAATTACAGCTAGACCCTCTCAAGTTTGTCACTTAATCACTGGACACCCTTAAATTTAGAATATTATACCTACACTCCACATAATTCCCTGTTGTCAATATCCGTTAATGCAACCGTTAAAAAATATGATGTCATCCTAATAAATAACTATAATTTTTATACTACCTTTTATTTGGTAGGCCTGTTGTACTCTAAAGTTAAAAATCAAGCTTTCCTTTTGAATGTCAAATACAATACAACTGTTATATAATGTTCAAGAGTACTAGTATTATATAATATTCTTTATATCAAATGCAATACATCACTTAAACATAATTATTTGGATGTTCAATTAAGGGAACACTTTTAGTTATATTTGGATTCTCTGAAGATGTAGGTGTAATATTTCAAATGTGAGAAGGTCCAAGTGATTAAGTGACAAACATGAGAAAGTTTAAGTGTAATTTACTTATTTTTAGACGGTAAACTAAATGACTGTAAGCTATATGTGCACATTGATACAAATTTATATCTTTGAGATTCGAAAGATCTTTCGGAATGTAATTTGCAGTTAAACCTTTATTTTTATTTTTTTATTATTATTGGATGGTTACGCTATCTAAACGTGATGACATAGTATAACTGTAACACCTAATATTTATTTGATGTATGCACTTATTTGGACTTAAAATATAAAACTACAAAAACATTTGATGCATTGTTGGCAAATCTAGAATCGTTAAAGGGTTGCCACATGTCAATATTTGAAGAAAAGGTCGGAAAATGATCAATCACAACTTTGGTTTAAAAGAAGGAATAACCACGTGAGAATTACAAAACCAATCAATCGCCGATAAAAGAAAACTGTCGAAGGAAGTGACTATAAAAAGAGGAAAAAAAGGAAGTTGAAGGATAATTCAAACTCCACAGAAGATCCATCAGTCACTCGTAACTGTAATTCATTCGATTGAATTACTAAAGGAATTTGTTTTTATTGATTTATTATTCCGTGTGTTCATAGCTTTACGAATTCTTCCGAAAATAATCACCGGAGAACTATTTATCGATTAGAACATTTCTATTAATCGCAAAAAAAATATTTTTGTTAATCACGACAACAGATTTTGGAGCAATAAGACCCTTATTCTCGTATGCAATGGGTGACTTCGCAACTTGCAGTCTTGATACCCAAGTCACAACCAAACAACATTGGTCTGAACACCTGTATTGGCATGTGTGTGGACTAGATAGAGTGAGAACCCACATTTGTCGTGTGTTTGGGGACAAAATTTTGAATCTTGGATGTTTGATTATTTTACATCATATTTGAAAAGAAAGAAATTTAAAAGTCAGAAGGCAACTCAAACACCCTTATCTCCCCCTGGTTGTGAGGAAAGTGTTAAGTTGTTACCGGCTAATTAGAAGTTTGACGGACTCAACACGTACGAGCTGTAGGGATGGCAATAGACTGCAAAAAAAAAATAGGGATTCATCAAAATTGGATCAGGAATAGATTATACGTATTATATTATACACGTATATGAAAATGTATATATAAATTCATGCAAAAATGAAGGTGGGGATGAATTAAAATTTATCCCAGCCCCGCCCCGCCCCGCCGAGCTAAACCCGATATATATATATATATATATATATCTTTGTTTTTGAGTCATGAACATTTGTTATACCCATATATATATTTTGAGTTATCAACCTTTGTTAACATATTTCTTTATTTTTGGTTTTGATTATATCATATGATATAGTCATCCAACTTATACCTCATTTTTTTCAATTTTTTTTCTTAAAATTATAGAAATTAATTGGTATGGACGAGGTGAGAGCGGAGATTAGAATTTAATTGCGGGATGAGGATGAGAATAAAAATTTACCTCGTTAACAATAATGGATCAAGAATGGACGAATTTTTTTAAACGGATACAGGGGTGGAGATTACCCCCTCGACCCCTCCTTGGTCCACTGCGCCATACATTGCCTGGCTTCCTTGAATCTAGTAGTGCAATTTTGGTGAGCCAATTCAGGTCAAATCATTTCTAACCCTTACTTTTTTAAATTTAAATTTAAATTTAGATAAAAAAATCGTTAAAAACCTTATCCAATTAATTATCCAAATTCATACCAAATCAAGAAAGACTCAAACCTTTTCTTAAATCAGTAATAGTTAGATTTTTTTCTCTTTTAAAAATTTCATTCTCCTTTAAATATATAATCGTCATATTCTACAATCTTTTAAATTTAAATTTGCCATCTTTTAAATTCTAGTTTGTCATTCTTTAAATCTGAGTTTCTTCATTAAAGTAATTTATATTAAATCAAACTTTTTACTAATCTCTTAACTCAAATTTGAACTTGAATTTCACTTAAATATTCAATTGAACTTGAATTTCACTCAAATATTCAATTGAACTTAAGTTTGCCTAACCCAAATTCAACCAAAGTTCAAAAAATTTAAAGATATGAACAGTAATTAGTTTGGCATGTTTGGGTGGAATTCGCTTTGAAGGTTTTATAACTTCGATAAAATTTAGATTAATCTCTCAACAAGCCCAATATATCCAAATTTCACCCCCAACTCGCATCTCGGATCTCGGGTTCTTTTATCCATCCACAAAATTGCGCCTTTATCCGTTATTTGGATATGTCTTTGCTAGGATGAAAAGAAAATTTCATTCTAAAACTAGTGGAATCATATGGATGTGTTATATGTGTGCCAAACACATTGCGAAGGGTAAAATAAGAATTTCAATCATTTTCTCTTTCAACCAAATCCTATAGACCCAACCCTTTTCAAGACTAGGGAGATGTATATGTGTCCTTGATACGAAACATCGCAATTAGTTCTATTACCATTTGACTAAATCAAATCAAAGCACCCCTTTGTGAAGGCTACTGATCAAGTCCACCATATGATTCAAAGCATCATGTACCAACAGTACTACAACAAGAGAAAATTTTCAATTTCCAGGGACAATGGCCCCGGGAGTTGGGGCAATCGCACTCGTGAAGGAGGTTTATGGCGTGTTTGGTAGGACGGATGAGAGATGGGAAGGTAAAAAGTATAAGTGACATATTTTTTATAATTTATAAGTGTAATTATTTTTTCTCTCGTTTATATTTTGGTAGAATGGATGAAAAGTATGAATGATTATTTTTTCTGTAGTTGGTGGCTTGAACAGCCCTGATAGTCGAACAAAAAAAAAAAAAAAGAATATATACTATATTAAGAATATAAAGGTAAATAGCATACATTTAAACTCACAGAAGGCTGGTGCTTGGTTTGATTTGGGTGAACGAACGAGCCGAATCTGATTCTACATATTTTTGCGGTTTCATACATGTGTTGATGTTTAAGCAGGCCCAAATATTTGAAATTTCAATCTAACAAAGCCCATTGCAAAACTTGGTAAACCGCTAGGGCTTCCAAAATAGAACCAAATAAACTATGGAAATTTGGAAATCGGGCTCTGTATTGACTTTTTTTTCGAGATAACTTATTTGATTTTAAGTTCGTTTTTACCAATTTTACTATTTACTATTGTAACTCTTCCTTTAGGAATGTTATAAACGACGTTTATGGACACAATAAACAGCCATATACATATATTTTATAATCGCCTTCAAATTCAGCTACAATATTTCAAGTCACAATGTTTCCTTATCCGAAAAATAAGAATTCAACATTTACCAAAAAATGTTCATATTTAAATTTCAAACCCATTATATTCCATAAAATACAATTTTAGTTTATTATTCCAGTTTACTTTGGATTCCATCGACAAAATATTGATATTTAAAAAATAACAAGAGTAACATACTCAACAAAGATAGTAACATAGTCACTAAAAAAATAGTAACATGCTCACAAAAAAATAGTATTAACCTTGTAATCAAGATTCAAGAGAACTCATACATTAGTACTAAATTAAAGTGTTATAAATTTCGATTTTGTTTCGCAAGACAATCGAGTATTCCTTAGTTGTATTACTGTGAAAAAAGTTCATGTTATTGTACGTGAACCAAAAAATGGAGTTCAAAATTTTGATGTCTTAATGTTCATGATTGATGTTAAGTGTCGTAATTTAACTATTGATTGTGTGTTACTACTCGTAATTTTGCAAATTTTCAATTTGTGAATCATATTTTCACTAAAATCATTCGAAAGTTAATATTACTATAAAAAAATATTATTTTTTATTTTGTAGAATTATATGTATTACTGAGCACAAAATTTTGATGTTATTGTAAATATTAAATTGTATGTTACATAATGTACGTTTTAAGGTTTGCAATTGTATATTAAAATTCACTATAGTAACACGACCCTAATTGTAATTTCAATCATATAGTAACATAAATGTTAATATATATTAACATTCGTGTTACTGAACTTTGTTGTCATTATTCAGCCTCCCTATATTATGCATTACTGTTGTTAAAAAAATTTTGTAATCTGATTTTAACTTAATAGACCAATAATTTATTCGTACATTAAGTTTTCCATATATAACTATCAAAATATATAATTTTCATATAATTTTTTTTTAATTATCATAATATTTAATAAACGGTTTTTATGCATAACTCAAGTAAGGGTTTTTATATAGACCTTAATGATATAACATATGTGACTTTTCATAACTGGACAAAACTAAGACCATTAGGGATAATTTTGAAATTTAAAAAATAAGTAGACTTAAGTACTAACATATAAGTTTAAACATAAACTTACTCTCAAATAAGTTTTCTTCTAAGAATTAAGTCATTATAAGTTCATCTAGGGAGATTCACCCACAATTTTCACAATAAACTACAATAATAAAGATCATCTAAAAAAGCTAAGCGGTCTACAATGGGGTGTCAACTCTGATCCATTGATATAAACTCGGCATGACACGATATAATTCTAAAATTGATTCGATTATCAAATATACATAATAAATGGTTTAGATTAATGTTTGAGACTCAAAACACATTAACTAATTTATTTTTTTTTATGAGTCTTGACACGAATTGACACAAATAAACTTATGATCTGGATTGTACTGGTGTATACATTAGCACCCATTGATGAATAAAACATGTCTAACGACCTTCGGTTGTATATAAGTACCTCTAATGAATTGAATTTTGATTTGAATTTAATCTGAATTCGACTTTGATTAATCATATATGAATTGTCAATTTTTTTGTTGATGATTCAAATTCAAATCCAAATCCATTATATCTTATTTAATGAATTTAGAGTTGGATAGACTAACATCTGCTTTAATTATAATCCAATTTTCTATTCTATATTCATATCTATCAGAATATGTGATGAATTTAAGTGATTATTTGGAAAAAGTTATATTGAAAATTAGATTTAATTTGACAAAATACAAATTAATTTAGTTATGCATATTAGTTCGAATATCCAATTCTTAATAGATTCAGATATTGAATATAAAAATAAAATTCACCAAATAATCGGATTACAACTTTTGAATCGAATTTGGATTTAGATTGACAAAAATCCAATCAAAATATGATCCTTTGACAGACCTAGTTATATACATTAAAATCAGCTGTGAGAAAAGAGTTCCAAGTATTGCTTAATGCAAGATAGGAAAAGGAAAAATAAATAAATGGGCCTAGTTGCATGGCCATTGAAAACTCAAGAGACTGGGCTAGCCCATTATTAAATTTAGCCCACGGCCAATTTCAAGTTTAATTATTTCTTGAATTTTGTTGGGCCTATGATACACCCAGTGGGCTGGGATTGTGGGCCTAAAAAGGGCTAATCCACTGGGCCCATTTGAAAAGATACCAGATAGTTAAATCCAATGTTTTTTTTTTATACCACACACCTCAAAAGGGAGTTAATATTGAATGCACCGGTGCTAAAACGAAACTAATAACAAAACACTAATTGAGTAAGGTGAACTCCACTTAGGTAGTTATTTGCTTATGTAGAGGGTTGATTATTAATTTTAGTAAGGCTCACTTACTTATTTATTTTAATATTATTAATAAGTAATATCACTGTTGTAATAAATATTTTCTTCTCAACAGGTTGTAACACTTAGAACATTTATGATTTGAGCAAAAATAAATAAATAAAGGACATTTTTGTTTCACATGAATCTATATTAATAAAACATAGCCTCCAACAATTTATATTACTACTCTTTTAATCATACTTTAAATTATTCCAAGGCCTATGGCGAGAGGAATTATTCCAATCATTCGAGAACATGTTCGGGTCAGTTTACGTGTATTTTGACTAATTTCTTCTTCAGTTCGATCAAAAAAAGACCATTCATGTTAAAACTAATGTTCTGTTTGGTCGGAGGGATAGAAAGTAGGAATGATACACTTTCTATCCTTCAAGGATGGAAAGTAAAAATTATACATTTTTCTTTCTTTGTGTTTGGTTGGATGGATGGAAAATAAAAATGACTAATTTTTTTTTGTGCTGACTAAGATTAGGGATGACAATCGAGTCAGATTCATGTTGAGTCATAAAATTATGATTCTTTTAAATTTCTTGTTTGTGTGTTAGGTCATTTTCAAGTTCGTCTTAAGTTATAATCAAGTTCGTGTCATAAAATTCGAGTCGTGTCATCGTTTTAAGTAATTAACTTTTCATCCACTTTTCTTCCGATTTTGGAGGGATTGATTTTGATGAGATGAAAAAAAAGTTAATCCACTCACTTTTCCATCATTCATATTTTCCTTATTTACCAAACATGATGTTTTATTTATCTCTCCAACTTTCCACACTTCCAATTTTTTATTCTTCCATTTTTTCATCGTATCAAACGAAGCATAAAAAATTCATGAAAAATAAGTTTCTCAAAACCTGATCCCTAAAAAATTTATTAAATTTTAAAATCAGAATATCTAAATTTATAATTTATCTCTCCATCGGCTGACCCTTGGGAAACATAGTTAGATATTGATGTAAGAGAAAATCACATCAATGTGCAATCCTCGTTTGAGGAGTTTTCTATGTTTTGTTATTTTTTTCTTCAAGGCCACATTCACTCAAATGAGGACCACTATTTGAGAGGACCATTGCCCTTGACTCGCTGTTTTGTTAATTTTTTTTTTTGTTTGTTCCCTTTTAGACAACCTTGACCACAACCTTGACCACCATCGTTGTTACTCACGTTAATATTAACGTGGACTGATTCATCCAATTGAATTCACATTCAAACAAAGACTATTGGGTCGGACTTGCCGAAAAAAAAAGAGAGTTTCGGCATTAAAAACGTAAGTTCATACTATTAGCAAGGGCAGTCCAAGATTACTTGAGAATAGGAAACTTTTCCACTAAAATCCCAACATTTATTTATTTTTTAGTTAGAAACCAAAATCGTGAAACCAACGTGGGGTCCTCTCAAAGACCTACTCTAACCTCCGATCATTTGTCACTTTCAATGACAAAACCAATCGGAATACGCCTTTTCTCCTTGGCATTAATTCAAACACTTGGTGGATGGTTGAGATTATGCACTCATTTTCTGCCTGAAACACCACAAAAACTCATACTTTGTAATGTTTCACTTTCATGTTGGAATGAAGCGTTGGATGGTTATTCTGGAAAAAAATGTAATGAATCTGGGCTAATTCAGAATCAATTTTCATCTGACCCACCAAAAATAAAAAAATTACTAATTTTAAATCTCAATGGTAGCTCAAGTGATAAAAGAGATGAGTTGTAAAATCAGACATCCTAAGTTTGAATCTCGACAATCCCTTGAGGTTAGGCCATAAGGGATTTATCTCTCATAAATATCTTAATCCTAACGTGAATGACTTGTCTTTCACCAGACCGAAGTGCGGATTAGTTGAGCTGCGCGTAAACTAACTCAGATATCTCTCATCGTTAAATAAAAAAAACACTAATTTTAAGAAAGTTACCTAAAATAAAAAAACATATGTTGAATGAAATTAAAAAAAATGACATGATTTATATAGTCAATCTAAAATATTCCTAATAAAAATCTCATTCCAACAAAAAAAACCATAATATAATAATTTCTAATTCTTATTCTACATGAGTTAGTCAGGATTTTAAAGTAATAGAATCTATCCAAGTAAATTATGTAATTAATTGTATCCTAAATTATATAATTCATTGTATTCTAACTTGATTTAAGTCTTTTGGGCACATGATTGAACTGATGTTTGTCGCTATTTTGGTAGTTGTTAACCATTGTCACTCAAAATGACAGTTACTTTGTAGGTTCAATGATCAAATATTTATACTACAATCTCGAGTGGTGGCAAAGCAATAGTGGACAATAGTGGATAGATTAATACGTGAATTTTAATCTTGACTGCCTTTTCGGGTGAGAGTATGAGTCAAAATGACAATTACTTTGTAGGTTCAATGATCAAAAATTTATACTACAATCATGAGTGATGGCAAAGCAATAGTGAACAGATTAATATGTGAATTTTAATCTCAACTACCTTTTCGGGTGAGAGTATGAGAGATTTATGCCTAAAAAATACCTTAGTCTTAACGTAGATGACCTGTCTTTGATTGAACTGGAGCGAAAATTAATTGATATGCATGTAAGTTAATCCAAACACCCTTGACTGTTGAACCAAAAAAAAATAGTATTCACTAGATCTAAAAGTTCAATAGTTAATGATGGAGTAGAGCGAAATGTAGTGGAGTGGAGTTGAATGCACAACATGGTAGAGTGGTGCCAAAAGTCACCATATCTATATAATAATGTACAATATACAAAATGACTTTTATATTTCGTGGTTGAAATCATTTTAAATTTATTTTAAATTTAACCACCATTGTTGTCGTCGCCCCACCACCACCACAACCACCGTCATCGCCTCATCATTACCACCACCATTGCTATCCTCACCACCCCACCACCACCACCACCACTAACCACCATCGCGCCGTTATTGTCACTCACAATTGATTGCTATCACTATCACCCACCACCACTACAATCATCATATTATTCTTATATTTATTACCATTCCAACCATCGTTATCTACCACCATCCACTGTCACAACTCATCACCATCCGTCGTCGCCCACCACCGCCGTCATCAACTGTCATCCACCCCACCACACCTACCACTACCACCCATCCTCGCCCACCACCACCGCCACTCATTGTCACTCATCACTACTGCACCTACCACCACCATGTCATTTGCCACCATCCACCACCACCGTCGCCCACCACCACCATTATCACCGTCCACCATCACTATCGTCATCACCCCATCACCACTTTTGTCAACCATCATCATCGTCACCCACCACCACCATCGCTGTCATTCATGACTGTCACTACTACTATCGTCATCCAGAAACCACGACCACTATCACCATTGTAACCCACGGCTATCACCACCACCACAGTTGTCGTCGTTCACCATAACCATCATTATCTTCCACCACCAATACTGCCGCCCGCCACCACTACCGCGGTTCACCCCTTATAATCGGTGTTTAAATTTTTTTCTCTCTTCTTTATGTTTGTGATTTGATTTTAAGTGTAAATAAAAATATATTTATGATGACAATTTTTTTAATACTCTATGTCTTCAAGCACGGACAATAACTATTATCTACACTACTTATAAATGTCATCATCTACGAAAAACTTTTGAATGCCTATTTTATCTATAATTATTATTATAAGTTCAATTATACCCTCTTATATATTTTTATTTTTTACATATATTTAACTTTCAACTAATTTTGAACTATTTTATAAGGATTTTTAAATTCTTTTGAACTCATTTATTACTAATACAATTATATATATATATATATATATATATATATATATATATATATATATATGTTCAAAAAAAAATTGATTTTCTATTTTATCCCGAATTATTATAATAAGGTCAATTATACGATCCTATATATTTTTATTTTTTACATATATCTAATTTTCAACTTATTTTAAACTCTTTTATAAGGACTTCTAAATTCTTTTGAACTCATTTATTAGTAATACAGTTATAGACAATTATCTATATCTATATGATCTATAGTCAAATATATGTTATATTTTATTTTTTGATATGTAATAAAATAATAATATTATAAGAGCGATCTAATCAATCTATTTAACAAAATAAAAATTATTAATTCTATAATATAATTAGACGTGCAAATATTTAAAAATGTTTAACAGATATCTAAATCAATGATAGATTAGTTGTTTAAAAATTTATAGAATAAATCAATGATTAAAATATGAATTAATTATTTGACACATAATTTATTATTTAATTTAATTACATATATAATTTATATTTTTTTCAAAATAATATTATTTAAATTTATTTACACACGCACGTCGTACATTACTAATAGAGTAATACTATTTGGATCTAAAAATCTGACCTAATTTGTTGACATAATGATGTGGCTTCCTAAAAATCATTGGATCAACATCAAATTCCAATATTTGATGGGGTCTACTGTGAATCCAAAGATCACAGTAAATTATTTTAATAAATTAAATTTCGATAACATTGCTCTTACTAATAATTTAAAAGTGTCATTACGGTGATCCGCGGTTGGTTGAACTCCCAAATTGAACGATACTATGACGGATATCTCACTAGGAGTAAAGACTTCCAATGCCTCGTTTTAATAAGTGCAAAAAACATTGGTTTATAACAATTATTTTTGAATAGGAAAAAAAAAAAACATACTTCGGAAAATAAGATTCTCTTTGATTGCCAACTCACCCAGTACCCTTAAGAGTTAAAAGGACCCCATGTCCTACTTGTTATGAAAATGTGACTTTTGGCACCGTGAATTTGAATCTTATGGTGCTGATAATACTGCCGATTTTATGGCGGCATGTCAAGTTTGGACAAAATTTCAAATTTATTCGAAACACGTTGTACGACGACGGCCGTTCTTTAAAAAGTGAGGTCATGTCATGTCAATCTCAAATGAATGAACAAAAATCTCAGTCTCTAATTTCATGTAGACTTAGGAAATTTTTATAGTCATGGCATTTTCCTAACCCATGTTATTTGAGTTTTCTAGTTTTGCCTATCGTTTGTCTACAAAACTAGCTCCTTGTATTCACATTAGACAGAGATAGGAGTGTGTGTTGGCTGAGGAGAACCCGAGCTCAACCTCAAATATTAGGTATTTTGATATAGACTCGTGCAAACAAATTCTATCTCGCTACAAATTTGAGCACAATTTTAGTTGGGTTATCTTATCTTTAGAATCCATTGGAAAAACTCCCCATAAACCAATGAATTCACATGCAATCCGAATTGAAACCCTATTTGAATCCAAAAAACTGTATAACTTGAGTCTAACCCAAGTTAAAAAATTTAAGTATATTCCATTCTCGAGTTGAAAAATTCCATTTGAGCTGGTGCTCGAGTAATAATCACACAGACTTCACTTTCAATTCTACAACAATGAATCTATATTGATGGTGATAGCTGCCATGGATCATGCTGGTGTGTCCGTTTCTACAAAGCCGGTTCAAAATTATTGCATAGAAAACGGCATATACGAACATGGAATTTGGAAGTCAAGAAGTCTTAGTTCATTGATCGTCCTTATCGGGTCCATTACCTGGTTTGAAACATTCCTCTCCCTCCTCCCAACCTAGTAAACAATAATGTTCTTGATACTTCTCGATTAAATAATAAAAAACGTTCACATTGATCTACTTTATCAAATTTAATCATTGATCGTTTAACATCTAACGTGACCCATTAAATAGTGTCTGGATTGTCTAAATATCGGCCCAAATCAACCTCACCATATGACCAACTAGAGGTGACGATTTTTGTCATAATACGAAAACACGAATCAAAATTGATACGGAATTAACAAGTTAGGGTTGATCATTTCTCGATACGAACCCGTATATGATACGACCCGTTAACATGAATAATAAATGAGCCGAGTTAGTGTCAAATACGAACAACACGAAATTGATACGATTTACACGTTTGAAGTTCATGTCATAAATTTTTGTGATGATGGTGGTGGTTGTGGTGGAGGAGGAGGAGGGGGAAGATGTTCATGTCCGTTTGGCATGGAAAGTGATTGTTCTTGGGTTGGGACAAAGAGGAGACATCCACGTGAACCACAACACAAAAAACCTAATTTTTGAAAAATATTATTGTCACGTACACTGCAAAAATGGATTTGGTCTACCAGACGACACCTATCCCTATCTTGCTATGTTGTTAGGGTGAACAAGTACGAAGATGGTACAGCATATGTCTATGAAGATGGTACAAATTCTTTTTTTTTTTTTTTGATAGCAACGATTTTTTACACTGCATAGGAGGAGAAGGGGAGCCGAGGAGAGGAATCGAACCTTCAACATGCCGATCCATTATAGAGGATTTAAATCATTCGGGTAGAATTGAGGTCCTAGATGGTACAAATTCTTAATGGAACAATATAAAAAAATTTAATCTTTAAAAATGTAAAATAAAAAATCTTAAATATTTTAGGTGGAAAGTAAAATTTCTCCTATGTTTAAGGAATACTTTTTCTTAACAATCATGTATTGAATGATGTATAATAGTGCAAGGTTGTGCTCAAGACAAGGGCCTTTCATGTTTACAATAATATTAGGGTAAAAATTATAATTGGTCATGATTTTTATTTTTGATTTTAATTTAGTTTCTAAATTTTTAATTGCTCCAATTTAATTCCTTAATCATGAATTTCTTCACAATTAAGTTCTTTTGTTTATTTTTACCATTAGATCAAATAGAGACTAGTTCGATCTAATCAATTTCTACCGTTAGATCATATGTTTTTATTTGATTTAATAGCGAAGATTGACAGAATGACTTAATTGAGATGAAATTGATAATTGAAGAGCTAAATTAGAATAATTTAAAGTTTAGAGACCAAATTAAAACTGAAGTCAACGTTCAGGCACTAATTATAAAATTTACCCATAATTTTACATGAAATTAATTACTTGATAACTTAATTCAATAGGGTTCAGATTGAAAAAGTTGGTCACAACTAATATTGATGTGTCCGATCAATCTAATAGTAACAAATAATTAGGTCAAAATAACATTATTTTTAATTTTACAAGTATTAATGTTATTTAAATATAATTTATTAACCTAATTTATTGACTTGAATTAGCAACAAGTCCCGTTGCATGTTAGATGCAGTGTTCGATACCAATTCAACAATTATAATTCATGATACCAAGAATAAAATTGCCATAAAAAACATATCTGCAACATAGCAAAGGGATCATTAGCTTAAGGGATAGAGTTATCAACTTGCAGGCAAGAGGTCAAGACAGTCCAAATGTCAGTCCAGTTCAATCACAACTAAAACCAATTCAATCATTTTTAAATGAGCTCGACTAGTCTAAAGTAGTTCTATCCACAAGAAGAGGGAGGGTAAAGGGGGAAGTCCAGTATCAAATCTTATCTAAGTTACATCATCAACTTCTAAAATGTCACGTAACGAGTAGCAGAATATAGTCTCTAACGATAAAATATTTCTCCCTAATATCCTAACAAGTTACAAGACAATCTTCATTATTATTTAAGGATCACTCCTCCTACAAGTATAAAATAGGTAAACCCTTTCCTTCTAATGCTAGATAAACAATTGCACACTAAAAAGGCCAACCGTGTAATATAAAGCCTAAGAGTAAAATATTTTATTAGAATGGATTAGTTAAAATTTTCAATTGAAGAACAATTGAACTTATCATGTTATCAATTTCTATTGTCGTTTTACTCACACGCCTCACCCACTACACAATCTACACATTTATTCTGTCGGAGAATTTTTCAATCTCGTTGTCTCGTACTTCTCAATTTCTAACACCATCAATAATAAAGAAGGTCAAAATTGCAATATTCTAATGTTTCAGTTGTTAAACATCAATTGACCATAAAGAGAGCAACAACAATTTGAGTTGTAACATTACTCAATTCCATTGTCAAACATCAATTGCCAGTTGTACTCAATAATGTTTCAGTTCCCTGTTGTTGAGCATCAATTTGCCATAATTTTTTAAACGATCAGAGCCACTCATTTAAAAAATAATATATATTTAAATTATAATTTTTTAAATTATATTTAATTTGTATAATATTACTCAATTCAATATATGTACCATGTGTATTTTTTCAAAGTGGGGGTAGAGGAAGACACAATTAGTAATACTGGCAGAGACTGAACCACTGTTCTATATACATAGACATATTGTCATATCTGCCAATATATCTTTATTGCCATAAGCCATGGGGTCCCATGGCAAGTAGAGATGTCCCAACTCTTTTGTCTTGTCCTATCTTGTCTGTGTTTAAAAAAAAAAATTAGGATAGCATCATCAATTTTATTTTTTATTATAAACTTATACCTTTGCAAAAACAAAGTGATAATTGTTCAAGAAAAAATAATGATCGATCATAAACACCTATGATTCATTATGAATTCTCAGTATCGATCTCAATTTTTTATGATCGATTATATCCTTTAAAATTATAACTTACACCTCAAAAAATATATGACTTAACTTTAAAAAATTATAATTTTCAGTACGATACCGCTAACAGTAGTACTTTCACCAAATTGGATGTTGTAGGGGGTAAAAATTGAGGATACTTCCTACGAGAATAAAGAATGAACATTTCTGATAAGAGTGAATTTTGAACTTGATATTTTAATCTTTGCTTCCTGCAAAACGAACTAACTGTCTAAAATTGAAGTGTTTCGATCAAAAGCACTCGATAGTTAAGCTAATAATGGAACTAAGACAATTAAAAGAAGATAATGAAAGTTCAACGTACCTTTCACCTTGATTTCTTGTACCTTTTATAGACCCCTGTTCAATTAGGGTTTCAATGATTCTCGAATCAAGGTGACACTCTTTCCTCCAATTAGGCAACTTTGTTTGGGAAGTTGCTAAGATCTCTTTAGAAATTCCTCTTGCCGGGCCTACGATTACATTGATCCATTTAAACAGAATGTCTGAGTTATTGACATCTCTTTGGCTTTCCATTTTACTATTTAAAACAGCTCGATTAAGGTGAGGATCGACCTCTTCAACTTCATTCCCGAGCTCTTTGAACAGCTCGGTTTCTAACTTATGGTTTGGTCTAATGATGTTTTTGTCACGTGACTGGTCTTGTCTTGCTCACGTGAGATTATTTAATGCAAGTACACATATCATGTTGGGATCCCCCTCGTCAAATGTTTTGTTCTTTCATAGTATCATTTAGTGTTGATTTAGTAGGTCTCCTGATGTCACTTTATTATGTTAATAAATTATATCAAATTTTTATGTTCAAATAATATTATTCTATGGGTCAATGTTATTGAAACTTAATTTACTAACTTAATTTGTAAACATAATTCATTATGACATTTAAATTAATTGTGAGTCTCATTAAACATTGAAACTTGATATTGATCCGATAGTTCTACTAACGTCATACCATTATGTCACTAAATTATATTAAAATTTTATATTCAAATAACATTACTTTTAGTTATGTGGCCTTCTCTCTCTTTTTGTACTAAGACTTATAAATCAACAACAGACCACCTAATTTGACATCAGATTTTAGGGTTAAAATTATGCTATCAAAGGTGTATAAGGGTTCAAGAGTTTGAGATTTAAACTTAAATTATTCAAGTTGGTATTTTTTCTCGCTTTCTTACGTAATAAATAAGCGAGTAATGCTAGACTGATAAAAAACAAAAAGGACTAAAAATATGAATCAAAATACATAGCATTACCATAATGGTATTTTTGATTTCATATTTATACATTTGAAATTCAAATTTTTTATGTAATAGTAATGTCACGTTATTTGGTTTTTTTTTTTCCAGTCTATTATTACTCTAAATAAGCATCTCTAATAATGTCTTGTAAATATAAACATGATTTTTTATATTCACATAAATTTAGGTATTCTTGATATTATTTATTTACCAATTTGGTGTGAAGATTTTTTAACGATATTAAAACATTGTTTGCCCCCCCCCCCCCTTTGATCATAATTCTAGTTTCGTCTCTGCTCACACGAACAATTTGCAATCTAATACACGACACTTTACTCTAGCTAAATAGCATAAGATTGTGGGTCGTATACGTTTATTTGAGTTTTTGTCGACATATTTAGTAAGCAAATTTAACGGGTTAAGTCATTTAAGATTAATACAGTTAGTGTTAAACTCAAATTTGGAAATTTGTGTCGATTTTGTACCTGGTGACAAGTGATATTTAATAGATGAGCGATGAACCCTACCCAATTGCATATCATTGAATTCTGTATGCATTATCGACGTTGCTGGAGAGAAGCCAATAAAATTTATGTGTACAGATCTTTTACACGTTTCTCATGCTTTGATAACATGGACACCACAAGCAAAGAATCAATCAAATCCTGCACCAACTGTACGTAGCAGCTTTTGCACAATAATTGAATAAACAGATCTCTTCTCAATTCGAGATTTACTTAAAAAGTTGATGGTCTCAAACGTGAGAGATGGTATAAAGAGCGATGATAAATTAATTTTTCAGTAGTTCGAACGATTCCGGCGTATCAAGACAAACTCTGTCACTCAAAAAGAGAGATTAAAAGGGTGCCAAAATATTTTTCGGCGTACCTTCTTCAACGATCAAGTCATTATGCAAAGACATATTTCGATTGCCTTTGATTGTCACAAGTGTCCCATCACCGACCATGAAAAACTAGGGACAATTGCTCATATACAAATAATCCCAATTGAATATATATTGGTAATTTATTGAAACATACAACAGACATACATATAAACACACACACACACACACACACAAGTCCTGTCAACCTCGGTCGAACTGTCTGAGTTTTGAACAGTTGTGAGGACCTTTGTATGGGAATTAGGGTTTGATGCAGAACCCAAGATTGACAATTTGTTCTACAATTCGTGGTGCATGCATGAAAAACGTTGGTTTTGATATATTCCTATTCCACGCGGAATTATCCATAATTATTGGAAAACAAAATTATGATCCATGATATCCTTTTTTTTTAGGAAATTAAAGGTAATTATTCATTCATGTGAGAACGTTTAATGCATTAAACAAATTTATATATTTACGGTGAAACTCAAAGATCACAAAGGAACACAGACACCCTTCTCACGAAAAATAAGGTCTTATACAAACTCATCGGATCGTGAATTCAACTCATACTTAATAAATAAGGTTAATTGTAAATTGTACCTCAAAAGATCATTCGAATTTTAATTTGTAACTCTACAGATCAAAAATCTTAATTTGCATCATCAAAGATAAAAATTTGTATCAATGCGCAGTCTCAAAGATTAAAAATCTCAATTTGTACCCTTAAAGATAGAAATGTGTATCAATGTGCACCTAAAATTAATCGTCATCCCTAAAATTAAATTGATAAATTATACTTAAATCTCTTCATGCTTGTCACTTAATTATTTGGACCACTTCACAAAATTAATGATAATATGAAATTATAATTTTTTATTAATATAAAATCATATTTTTTAACGATTATAAAATCTTAATAAAAATACTCTCAATCTAAAATGTTCTCTCAATTAGGCATTCAAATAATTGCATTGCATATAAAAAAACGTTATATAAATACCTACATTTTATTGAATATTCAAATGGTAAGTTTGATTTTGAACTTTAGAGTATATTGGACTCACAAATTAAATGGTAGCATGAAATTATAATTTTTTATTAACATAAAATCATATTTTTAACGATTATATTAATAGATAGAGCAATGTTACATGGACATAAAAATTAGACTTAAAAAGTAGACTCGATAATCTCAACCATTAATTTCATTGTGGGTCTCAGCATTTATTGAGACTCATTACCTATTCAATAGTTGAAATTATCAAATCTAATTTTTAAATCTAGTTTTTAAGTGCATCTGACATTACTCTAACAGATATCAACGAAAATGGGTTAAGTGTTACACGTGCACAAATGTCATGAGATGTAGGAGTAATATTCTAAATATTAAGGTGTTCAAATGATTAAGTGACAAACATGAGGGAATTTAGGTATAATTTATCAATTTAATTTTAGGCAGCAAACTGATGGCGGTTAGTTTTAGGTATACATTGATATAAATTTTTATTTTTTGAGGATATAAATTGAAATTTTTGATCTTTAAGGGTGTAAATTAAAACTTTTTATCTTTAAAAATATAAATTAATATTCAAAAGATATTTTGGAGTACAATTTATAATTAACCTTCACAAATATCTGTTAGGACGTAAATTCAGTATGTTCTAAAGTGGTCCAAAAGGGTGGCATGTACTTTTACTCATTTAAGATTTAAACTTCATTACCATTTCAACACTACGTTTTATTTTTTGGTCAATCTAGCATTATCCGCTCCAACTGTGTAAAAATGAAGATTCCCATGGACCCATGACACGATAGATTTTGGCCATTTATTGAGAACATTCCTATAAATATAGCTTCAAGTTTGGAAATGCTCACTCCCACCAAACTTGTCTCATACCAAAACTGGTCTGATATACATCTTAAATTCCATTCCTTGTGTATTGTTTTCCATGGAATCCTCACAAGCCTCCATTAAAGCTCTAGTGATGAAGATCAAGGAAGAGATGTTCTCAAACCTTGATCTTCACTCCTTTGTTTCTCTATCTGCTTATGATACTGCATGGTTGGCTATGATTCCAAACCCCCAACAGCTTGATCGTCCTATGTTCAAAAATTGCTTGAATTGGGTACTCAACAACCAAAATGGAGAAGGGTTTTGGGGAGAGTCGAACGCAGAAGGTCTTCCCACCATTGATGCTCTTCCTGCAACTATGGCTTGCATGATTGCTCTCAAAACATGGAATGTTGGTGACAAAAACATACAAAAAGGTGCATTTAAGTCCGCTAAAACTATATATATATATATAGTCTGCTTCACTTTGTGGGACGGATTTTCAGCCTAGTATGTACAAGCTTGATGATTATTTGGGTGAGCATCAAGTAAGTTTTTAAAAAATCTTTATCAAACTCAAATGAAATGTTGAGTGAATTCAGGAACTTCTAGTACTAAGGCAATTTTTCCAACTCATTTCATCACTCCGAATGGTCCATGATACTTGGGAATGAGCCCTCGATGCACTGTCTCTCTGTTTATCTTCTTCCAAACATGTGGAGCCAATTTTAGAAAGACTTTGTCCCCCACTTAAATCGAGCATAGTATCCCCTGCAATGATACTACGTTAATCATCATAACATCTAAAAATTTAAGCTAACATCTAAAAATTTAAGCTGCTAAAAAGTGTGTAGCATAAGTATTTACGAACTTCAACACAGACCCTCACGTGCCCAAAACACGTGTAAATCTGTCTTTTTTTGTTTGGGAGAAGTGGATGAGAAAAGTAGTGGGGTACCTACTTTCTTCCATTATGGGTTTCATACAATGCATCGTGTGTACTAGAAATCAACTCAACTGTGCAAATGATCCACATATTTTTTTTCCTCTTTATATTGCCTGGTTTATTGTCTAACTTTTCCTTTTTTTTTTGACATTTTAGGGTTGGCATTTCTTGATGCAAACACAAAGGTGCTTCTCCAAGCAAATAATCATCATCTTTCTCGCCAGTTTACCATTGTTTTCACTGCAATGGTTGAACTTGCACAATCAAGAGGTCTAGAGTTTCACTTTCGGGACGAGTTAAAAAGGGCTATGTCCAATATTTTCTTGGACAAGCAGCAAATTCTTGAAATGTAATTTACTTCTCATATTTATGCACTAAACATTCAAATAGTCCTTTTTTTATTTCTTGACCTTATAATGTTATTGAACAAGAAGGCTGACCTGCACACATTTGTAGGGAAGAGCTAGATCAAGAGTGCCAACACTATCCACCACTATTGTCATGTCTTGAGGCCTTTCCATCAACATATGATATTGATCAACAAGCCATAGCTAGGCATTTCGATGGAGAAAGCTCGTTTTTTCAATCTCCAGCCTCTATCGCCTGTGAATTTATGGTTACAGGAAGCCAAAAGTGCATGGACCACCTGCAAAATCTTGTTCAAAGATGTCCAAATGGGGGTTAGTTAAAAACCTACGTATCTTAATGCACGTTTTTATGAAAATTTTATAATACATAATTCAATGTGGATCGAGTTATGACCGCATGCGGATTTCATTATGTCACAACCTTTTAGAATTATCTCCCAATATGGACTTGGTTATGAAAGCGTATGATACAAACCCTAGAGTTACATGTCATTTAATTTCCTATGCATATGTATGAACAATGGCTGAACTCCATTTTTGAGTGCAGTTCCCATATCTATGTATCCCATAGATGAAGAGCTCATAAAGCTCTGCATAGTAAACCATATACAAAGATTAGGGTTGGAAGAGTATTTCAGTGAAGAAATTGAAGAAATTCTTTCACAAGTGCACAGGTAAAATAGCATCATTACTATAATTTGAATATATTCATTATAAGAATTAGAGACTTTTGAGACAAATTTTTTGCGATCTCTATATTCAGTGTCATAAAAAATTGTGTTTTGAAGAAAAAAAAAGTTTTTTTGTGATATTACTACTGTTATAAAAAGTTTATTTGTTACTGCAAATACTATTTGACATGGGTCGTTGTCACCATACAAATTTTTTGAGGCTCTACTTGTTATGGCAAGACAATGACGCCACAACGCCTCATCATATTAAGTAAAGTCTCAAAATATTTTTATGACGGCAATGGATCGTCTGAAAAAGTATATGTAGAAGCAAATTGACTTTTTATGACAGTCTTACCGTTACAAAATATATTTTTTTCTTTTGACGATAAACACAATCGTCGCAAAAAATTTGTTTCAAAAGATCTTAATTTTTGTATTAAATGATACAACTTTGATAACCCTTTTCATGTTTGTGACCCAAAAACTCAGGAGCTACACGAAACAACAATCACGACCGACAAATCTCGATTTTGTACCAGCAAAACTCTTCAAAGATTCATTGGCATTTCGGCTTTTGCGAATGCATGGATATGATGTAACTCCATGTAAGATACCAACCCAAGTTATGAACTATTATATCAAATTAGAAGTATTAATCGAGGTGAGTTACTCAGACTCGGTTCAGATAAAATTCAGCTCTAGCTTAATTCGTATTTTAAATGAATTGAGTTTGAATAATTTCTATAAGTTCGTTTAGAAAAATATGCTTTAAAGGCTCAATTCAAACTCACAAACCGCGGCTCGTTTGTATGAAAAATAATCGAGTTTCTCGGGTTCAGCTCAAGTTCTAAATAAGTCGAGCTTAAACAATTCTTTAGACTTTTTTTAGAAAAACGAGTTCAACAAACTCGAACTCAAACTCGCAAAATTCGTCTCGATTAACACCTCTTATTGTCTATAGTTCTTCCATTTATATATGATTTTAATGAAAATGTTTTGCATTTGCAGGGAGTTTCTGTTGGTTTCTTCTTCATGAAGACATCGTAAATAAAATAGAACAAAACCTCGAATGTTTCACAAGTACAATGTATACTGTTTACAGAGCAACAGATCTTATGTTCAAAGGGGAATATGAAGTAGAGGACGCAAGATCACTTTCAAGGACATTTCTTGAGAAAGCTATTGAATTGGACACTAATGACGACAATAGTATCATGGTCCCAAGTTTTCAGAGGCTGGTAATGTTTCCATCCCCTTTCAAATAGGGTGTAAAAATTGGAAAGATAAATTAAATGATAATAGAAACGAGTTTTAAATTTGAACGTACTAAATTTGAATTTTGGTAACTATTAAGAGTTAAGTCACGAGGGATTTATTCCTTGTAAATACTTTATTCCCGACGTGTATAGTTTACTTTTTATTGAACTGAAAAAGAAGTTAATCGAAGTGCGCATAAACTGATCCAAACACACTGGCCGTTGAAAAAAAAAATGGAGGGCAAATTTCACATTGCCCTGTGAAACTTTTTATACTTACTACTTTGTCCCTTTCGAATTTGAAAATTTCATGCTATACCACGAATTTCATTAATTGGTGCAATATGACCCCAATTAGTCATTTTGGTCTAATTTTATATTAGTTGACATTCCCATGTGTCGTACCACATAATTTCAAATGATTAATTTTTATGGGAAAAATCGAAACTAGTAAACAATTTCATGGGAAAAGTGGGTAACATAGCAAATTTATTATAATTGTGGGTACTTTTATAGTACTTAAAAAAGTGATAAAAATAGTTATCAGAACAGTGATAAAAAAAATCTATTAAAATAATAAAAGTACTCACAAATGTAATAATTATTTTTTATACAGAAGAAAAGTAGTATAAAAAATTACCATAATAATGGTAAAAAAATCCATAAAAATGATAAAAGTACTCATAAATGTAATTTTTTTTTGTATAAAAAGAAAATTGATAAAAATAATTCCTACAACAAGGTAAAAATATCCACAATAGCGATAAAAACAATCACAAAAGTGATAAATTATACACAAAAATGATAAATATTTTATTTATAAAATGACCTATAAAAGTTTTAAAAATATCTTTTAATGTAATAAATTTTAAAAGTATGGTACTAAATTTTTTTAAATCGTACCATAATCTAATCCAAAAAAAGTGATGTTATGACATCTTTATCATCCAAAAATCAAACACGATCTAATCTATACACATTGCTTTAGTACTTGACTAGGGTACCGAAATAATAATTTTTGTATTGTACTTTTACTATTTGTCACTTTAGTAGCGGTTTTATAATTTTTATATGGGTTATTTTACAATAAAAAAATTTATAATTTTTATGGATAATTTATCACTTTTGTAATATTTTTACCATTATTGTGGATGTTTTTATCACATTTGTGGTAACTAGTTTTACCACTTTTCTTTAGTACAAAAAAAATTATCACATTTATGAGTATTTTTACTATATTTGTTGGTGTTTATATAAAATTTTGCCATATTTTACGACTATTGTAGTAACTATTTTTATCATTTTTTAAGACACCACAACAGTGATAAAATAACTCATAAATGTGGTAAAAATAATCACAAATATGACGAATTGAGATATGGGACTAATTTTTTTTTTGTTCAATACCGTGGTCAACTCGTAGGTTGCAATATAAGGCTTTTATCTTTTTGAGTAGTAAAATAACTGATTAACCGGTTATCAAAATGTTTCCCAAATCATCACTGGATTGTTTTTCAAGGACCTTTAGTATCATTATTTACATAGCAGGACACAATTCCTATAGTATGTTATCCTCATTAGTGATTCATTCCAAATCCAAAGAGGAAAACCTACTTAAATTTATATACTTGTTTGATCATTGATACAAAATGGAATTATTTTCGTTTCTCCAAAGGTTGAAGAAGTTATCATTTATGTACTTATTATTATTTTTTTTCACTGCATTTATTTACTTCATACTAATAAATCATAATGATATGTAGAAGTGACGGATAGACGGGTTGAATTGGTTATGAGTTGGTTCAAAATGGGTTGGTGCAAAACAAATCCAATTTGTTTTCAACCCACTTCATAAACGAGTTATAATAGGTTGAATCATAATGGGTTGGATTAAACCCATCAATCCGTAAAATAATTAAAATTAACTCTTAATAGAAACACATTCTAATACACCAAAATACAGACACTAATTACATCAAGCTCGTGGGTCGTGGGTCATGGTTCATGAGTTGAGTAGGGTGTATTAGTGTCTGTGTTTAGTGTACTAATGTGTGTATGTGTGTTTTGGTTTTTTTTGGATATTAATATGTATATTTGATTTTATTAATTTTGTTATTTCATAGAAAGATAAACACTCAACCCAATGAGTAACTATTTGTAATCCATCTTAACTCATTTGATTAAAATGAATCTTATTACCCATTTAAGATGGGTTAAGATTGTCACCTCTACTGATATGGCTGCGCGTATAGATTAAGCGTGAGTTGAGTCCACCATGGATGGCTCGACTGGATCATCTTGATCATAGACTATGGATTGAAGAAAATAAAGTCAGTCCTTTATGGATTGGAAATGCCTCCTCCTACAGGTACAAGACTCTATCATCAACTTCTATATACCCTACTCGTTTATTAATTGTTAAACAATGTAGCACTGATATCGAATTCCGTGACTCAAAATTATCAGGTTTTCATGTCTGCATAATGAGAAGCTAATGCAACTTGCTGTGGAAAATTACGAGCTTCGGCAATCAGTATACAGGAATGAATTGGAGGAACTGAAAAGGTATGGTAGATATATCAGTAAGTATGTTTTCAAGTATAAATGACACAGCCCGTGCACGAGCCTATCAATGGTTGCAAGTAGTAGTGTCCATGGGTCGGGTTGATTCACGAGTCCTGTTCCAAAGTCTGATAAACCCGATAATTGACTTGTTCAAACTCGAACCTAATATCATGCAAGAGGGCTTAGGCTTGAAACTCACCACCATCTGTCCTTTCACCCAATTGTTTAAAAAAAAATTGATTATTAAAACTTTGAAAGTTTGGTGACAATATATAAACCTAGTTAGGATGTGCTGATTTTATTGTGATACAATTCTCTCCCTATTCATAAATAAAATTATTTATTATTTACTTTTTATCTACTTTTTACCTTATTTTTAATTTAAAAATATTAAATTAAAAAAATTTTAAATGAAATTATATATATAAAGGCCTACCCAATAGACTTGCTCAGTGAGTGACGTGTTGGGCAGCATGACCTGCCTGATAACTTGTCTCGGTAAAGGATTGGGCCTACCCTATCCTCGCCCGACACAAAAAATTTCTTGGGCCTAATTTGGCTCGGCCCATTGACAGCCCTAGTTGTAAGGTTTTTAAAAAGATTAATAGTTTTACCCATATGTACTAGATAGAAATGTCTATGGGCTGGGTTGGCCCCAAAGTCCCATTATCCAATTTGAAAAAAATAAGTCTTAAGTCCGATAGATTCACATTTAGCCTAAATTCGAATTCAATATCTTTTAAAAAAGACTTGAACTTACTCTCAAACCCATTATTCGGCTCAAAACTTAGCCCATGAACCTACCCAATAAACTTGTTAAAATCCGGCCTAAGAATCCGCTCCGCCCAGCCCAGGCCAGCCTGCCATTCAAAGTTTCAACTTTCAAACTTTCGCCCTTAGTTACTGGAGTTCTTTTCGCGCCTGAAATCCTTTGAATGGTCAATAAATTGTGCTAGAGGTAACCATAGTTAAACTGGTTTTCAGTAGCTCAACCTTTTTCTGTGGTGGCTAATGCATATACAGGTGGTCTAAGGACTGGGGCCTTAGTGACATGGGATTTGGGAGAGAGAAGACAACATATTGCTACTTTGCTGTTGCTGCTAGCAGTTCTCTGCCTCACGACTCCCTTGTTCGATTGATCGTTGCAAAAACTGCCATACTTATTACAGTTGCTGATGATTTTTTTGATATGAAAGGTGATCTTAATGAGTTGAAATGCCTAACAGGTGCAATTCAAAGGTACTATTATATATATTTTTTGTTCTACTCTAGGCATTATAGGTCAATTTTATGATCATTTTTTCGATAGGGTTAATTACACTTGTACACCCTCGATTATGGCCCCGGTCTCATTGTGTTCCCTCAACTATTGAATTTCTCCTTCCCCTTTCAAGTACTTCACCTTGCCCAAAAACCAAGCATCTAACATGTTTTGGATGTAAAATATCATATTTTTTTTAGTTTAACTGTCAAATGTGTCTGGAGTAACTTATGTACACGTCGACGAATATCTCACCCGATTCAATCAAAAGCAGATCATCTATGCTGGAATTAGGATATTCATAAGGAATAAATCTTTCATGGAATAGTTCCAAGGGGTTGACAATATTTAAACTCAAAACGTCTGAATTTACAGCTCGTTCCTGTTATTATTTAAACTATCTCTTAAGATTAAAAAAAAACACTTGATATTTAAGAGGAAATGTGAAGCCAATACACATGGGTGGTAGTACAATACGAGAAACATGATAATTAAGGGGACAATGTGAGGAAACCAATGTGTCATTTGCCCTTTTCAACATATGGGATGGGTTGGGTTTTATTGTGTTCCTATTAAACTCTTGTTTTCATGTGTTGAAGGCAAACTCTACGGTACCGAAATTTTTTTTTGGTGTTGGTATCATTTGTTATTACTTTGCATTGTAAAATTACAATTTTGAAAGAAGAAATTATAAGTACTTAAAGGAGGTTATGATCAATCACAAACACCCCTGATCGATCATAAAAAATAAGGTATCGATTCCAACATTCTATGATCGATCATGTCTTTTCAAATTATAAGTTAACCTTAAAAAATTATAATTTTTAGTACTATTACCGTTGACGGTAACGTAGAAGTTCCCGTTGATGAAAGTGTATTGAGCATTACTCTTTGCAATTTTGCTCGGTTTGCACATTTGGGAGTGTACTTTTCTTCTTGGGTGTGTTTGGATTTATCATAATGTCTTTTTTGTTTTCAAAATAAAATTTATTTACCTATTATTAAAAAAAACAGATGGGATGGTAAAGGTTTAAGTGGCCACAGCAAGATCATCTTTGATGCCCTTGATGAGCTTGTGAGTAACATTGCAGCAGAACACCTCCATCGACAAGGAAGCGACATAACGATAAATCTTCGAGAGATTGTAAGCTGTCTTATCTTTAGTTTCCAATTGATTTGTAGTATCATTCTTCACATTATTACTGGATTGTGAAATGATAATTTTTTGAAAATCCGATATATTGTTGTGTGAAAGTGGCACGAAACATTTGTGTCGTGGTTGGTCGAATCAAAATGGAGCAAAACCGGATATGTACCATCCATTGATGAATACCTTGAGTTTGGCACGACGTCTATCGCTACACATACTATTGTCCTTCCAGCTTCGTGTTTCCTAAGCCCAAGCTTATCAGATGACAAACTCAAGCCAGTCCAATATGAAACTGTCACAATGTTGCTCATGGCCATTGCTCGTTTGTTAAATGACATTCAAAGCTACAAGGTAAATCAGCAGCTGCTAAAAGAAACCTTTCGCGACAAAACAATTTAATGTGTTGTTGCCAAAAATTTTCAAAACAGGAAACCTTCTGCTAAGCTCTTATGTGACGAAGCGTGTCGCTAAAATTGATACACAACATAATTTTTTAGCTACAGAATTGACTTTTTGCTAGTAACTCTGTTTGTCTGATGAAGAGATTCTATTATAAAGTAAAAGGATTTGGCAAAAAAAATATAATTTTTAGCAAAGAAACTGACTTTTAGCGACAAAGTTTTTTACTCATCGCTAGTGACCCTGTTTCTTCTTATGAATATATTTTTGATTATATTATCCAGTAAAAAGCTTAAATCTTTTGTAATCGCAGAAGGAAATAGAAGACGGGAAAACAAACTTCGTGTTACTCCACTTGAAAGAAAATCCAGAGGCAACCATGGAAGATTCAATTGCTTATACCAAAGCGATACTGGATGAGAAGAAGAAAGAGTTTCTTGAGCATGTGTTGATGGATGGTTTCAATGATCTGCCAAAAATATGCAAGCATCTTCATCTATCATGTTTGAAAGTATTTCAGATGTTTTTCAACTCAGCCAACCTATTTGATTCCGACACAGAATTGGTTCATGACATAAAGAAAGCAATTTATATTCCTCTAGAATATCAAACAGTGAAGCCTATAAAGCTCCCAGAAGTAGTTCATTCCAGACCCAAAAAGGAAAATATTATAACCAGTGCTCATTTTACTCATACCTTCAAATGTCATGGCAGGAGGAGTATTATCAGAAAACAATTCACCAATGTTGTTTCGGCAAACATGCGTGGGAGAGTGATTATCCCTACAAAATTTGGTATTTGCTTTGTTTGAACGATACGATATGTACTTTTTATATATTATGCAACAGTGTACTAGTATTGTGGTCTTATCAATAGCATTACAATTTAATAAATCTTCAATACAAGTAGAGTAAGAACCGAAATTCGTATTAGTTTGTTAATCATCCTTCAAATCAAGCTATGTACTCCAATGTTAATAATATTCCTATACAAGAAGCAGGGCTTCTTCTATGCATACACGTTTTGGGATGCACCAACACTAGCATGACAGAAATTCACATGAAGCAAAACTGGAAAATGTAAATAGTCTTTGACAGTTGCGGAGTTTGCTACATCTGCTTCCTCCTACTGTTAGACACAAAAAGGTTAGGGTTAGCTAGTTAGGGTTAAGTATTTATATTTCAAGAGTTAAAAATGAGTGTGGTAGTATATGCTAAACGTATTCTAATCAGAATTCATCACATGAAAAACTAAAAACCGATAAAAGTGTGGCTTCAAGCGACTTGAGCCCAAGCCTGAAGTGAGCGCTTTTTGAGCTTAATCCGAGCTTTTCTACACTCATCTCACCTAGTTGAAGCCCTGCGCCTTGGGCCTAGGCGCGCTTTTAACAACACTTCAAGTAACAAATGTGAACAATCCTCACACCCATATACATTAACCAAACATAATGCCTCTCTTCTATTTAACCTATGCCCTTTACTTCTAGAAACAATTATTGTGGACCCAAACCTTTTTCGTTAAGTTAGTGGACACTAACCCTACATATCCGACTAGGTGAAAATTGTTGGATGCCCCAATATGGTTTCCTAGAGAATCCATGTGTACATTAAAAAGGAAATAAAAGAACACAAGATAGAGAATGATTTTCTTATGAACTCTTTGAAAAACATGGCATGTGAAGATGGTTACAAAGCAACATGCACACGACGGTCATGATAGAGGACAGCATCATGCAGAATGTATACCAGAATAGAACCAATCATTTAGAATAATTTACAAAGAACAACTTAACAATCAAAGCGGTTACAGTAATTCAAACCACCATCAACACAAAATTATATACTCTCAACCTCCAAGCACCATGCCACTGAGGACAGCATCACGCGGAATATATACTAGAAGATTACATGACATGCTCAGATCATTAGAAACGATACTGATCGTGTTGATCCGATGCTTAGTTAAACAAGATTTTAATGATAACAAAATCTTGCTTAACCTTGAATTATACAATTTGATAATTATATTTCATAGAAATCGGTTTAGCTTTTTCTAATTGATTTGGTATTCAAGGAATCAAAAAAAAAGTATTGTAACAACTTTGAGCATGGTATTATCTGAATAATCAATAAGTCTAGGGTTTCTATGTTATTCCGATCCATTTAGTCACGCTATCTATATCCCGGGGTAGCAATGGAACTCGCACATTTCATAATCTTGAATACTTTTACTTGGTTTACCAAAATAGCAAAGAATATTTATTGACTAAATGACAAGTCTCTTATGATCTGGAAATTCCCTCTCAATTTGAAATTGGTTGTGGCTGATTCAATTTTCTGATCTCTTTTTCACAAACTTCCCAGAGCCAAGTACCAATTCCACCGATGACCCGCTTAGAGTTCAAGGGCATAGTCAGCATAAGTCTAATACAATACAGACTCCCATGGCAGCTAGGTCACATTCCGTTGAATCTGAGAAACATGTTGGATATTTCCCATGAAACATTTTTTTTCCTTTTACATAAATATGCAAAGGAACACAAACACACAGACACATACATTGGCGTAACGAATGTGAATTTATTCTCTCTCATTTCTTGGCAACCAAACAAGCAAATGGAAGGGGGGAGATATTCCTATAATCAGTGCATAGGCCAAAACACTCGTCACTTCTTCTTTGCTACATTAAACACACTACATCAAGCCTAGTAATTAAGAGCAAAATCTTTTGGATAGGTACCGAGACAACCCATTGTAAGATTTATCGTTGGAATGGTGGAGATTCCCCACGAAGAAAGGACGAGAAGAATGCCAGTGACTCTCCTGGTTTGAAAATGGGCACTGCATGACCAGCTCCTCTGAATGTTGCAAAAGTAAGCCCCTCATACTCTTGAAGCCAACCACCAACCTAAGTCAAATAAAGCAATATGTCGGTTACCAAAGTCTACATTCTTGTTTTTCTGGCATTACACACACATACACATCATGAGTGTCACATAACATTTGTTAAAAACGTTGAGATGACCATCTTTGCTTCCTTAACGCTAATTAAACTACTATTTAAGTCCTTGGTACGGCTATATATATGAAGTTCAAGTACTGACATAAACAGCCAACCCAATTTAAAAAATTTAATTAATCATCAGAATTCCATCAGTGATAAAGAGAAATAGTGTTTAATAATAGTTCTAAAAGTTTCAAATATCATAATCTTAATTCTCTATACTATGTTGTAGGTTAGACAATGGCATATTAATTTTACCTGCTTCTGGTGGTACCATGGCCTCCATGCCCTGGTGATGGGCAGTCCCAGAGTGCTTAAACTATATCTTGTGGACAAGACAGGGACTCTTCCATCGGTGTCTCCACTGAGCCACCAAAAAGAATGTTACGAATATGAGCACAACATTTCACGGCCACTTGCATAAACTGCTGTAGTTAGGAAACATGTACCTGTAAACCCATATTCTAAGTCCTCCATCGATAAGTTTATTGTATATGGGAAGAACAGATTCCTTTGAATCTTTCCAGCCTTTAAATATGTCCATACTGCATGAAATATGGTTTAGTTAGTATCATGGATACCATATCTTAGTTTCATTACAATACTTCCTTGTTTATCACTACCATTGGAGACGTAGTCAAATGTAATACGGCAGCCATCATAAAGTAAGGAAATAGAATGCATTACTTGCAAATGTTCCAGTTTCTGATGCGGTTACCATCACTAACATGAAGGGCCTTCTGAACATCAGGCCTGTTGTAGTAAGTCTTCGCATAGTCATCAAGGCACGGGTCATATCCACCCATAATTCTTGGTATCTGGTTAACAAAATCGATTACTTTCATGTTATTTTAGCTTAATATATAGGCTAAACTAAAGGTGCTTCACCAAATTGTTGATTATCGGGATGTTTCCCTTGGATGATTTGGAACTCTTAGTTAGACTTAACCAAGCCAAGCCAATTCACAGAGCTCAAGGCTCTTATTGCGATTAGCCCTTTAGGGATGATAGTGAATGGCAATGCATGATTACTTTACAAGATAAAATTTGAGAGGATTTACTCCCCCATATATGTCACCCTTTAATGCGCTGAACCACGACACTCCTGAAACAAAACAATTCATTCAGCATATGAATCGTCACATACCATCTTAGAGGTACTCTTGAACACGACTTGCAATGATTTGTCTTCTGAACTTGTTGAATTGCCAATACATACTGAGGTATAGAGGCTGTAGATATCTATCTCTCTATACTGATTCAGTACTTCATCGACTGCTTGACTACAGTTTTCATTGCTCCATGTACTGTTGCTGTCGAAATCACAGGATTCTCTGATAGTTTTGTGTGTTTCATCTGATACAACAGCATGGCTCCAAGCATAATCCACCAGACCTTTCCAGTCCTCAGCATCACATGTTTCAGGATTGCCCAGCTGCACTTAGACAAAGATAACAACTTGAATACCCTTGTTGCAATAGAATTGCACTGTTGTAAAAAGAGACGGCGGAAAAAAAGCGCACAATATTCAGCTCTTTACAAAACTTTATGCAGGCAAGTTTAAAACTAATCATCTAAAAGATTAAACTACTTCGCTTCCTAAGACAAAATACTGGAATGATTAGACTAAAGCCCATAATTGGTTGTTCATCAGTTGGGAAGGACCATACCAATATGCCTCTCAGATCAATAAATAAAGAACGATCCGTGTTCTTATCATGGATAATCTCAGCCAGCTCGGGAACATATTTTCCTGTTAAAACATGTCTGATTAAACTTTGAACTTCTATAAGAAATTCAATTAAAATAGACGAAGCCAAGGTGGCTAAGGTCTGTTACCTGCATAGCTCTCTCCAGCAATATAAAAAGCCGCGTCTTGTATGATGGGAACTTGACGAACCATTTATGCAGGAAGGTATAAGCATCATTAGCTGGCGTAGTGGTCCACAGGACATGAATCAGTAGAGAACAGTTAGACAATGGGATACAAGTAAGACTATTAGCATTAGCATCAAAAGTTTACAAATAATGCACCTGTGAAGTCATCTCCAAGATTATCATAATCGCTGGTTGTGTTTGAGTAGGAAAAACCGACACCAACCGGAGATTCCAGGAATAACATATTGGCTTCTGCACCAGTGTACATGATGAATTTTGAATTGATATAGTGGTAGTGTAAGGAGCACTGACTAATACAGAAGTCCCTTAATTTAACAAAGCAATTGGCATATGTGTAAATGCACAACGCATTATTTCGGTTTGAAACATCTCGAACCACCTCCAACCATGGGAATTTCTTTCGAAATGCAATTTTGATCCTTGTGTACATGTGGGTTTATATTGTAGTGATATTCTTTCTAGCAGATCTCGATGCATGATGTCCCTAATATGGTAAAACTCATACCTGTAGTCCATGCATAAGGATTCATCCTAAGGTCATGTCCATCTGTGTCCACAATGAATGGACCAATCTCTTGTGTTGCTCCATATCCCACAGAAGAACAACCAGGACCTTCATAAAGTTTTTTTTACAGTTACTGGAGAACAGTGAATCAAAGCACAGTAGAGTTTGTAGAAGATTCTTAGGTTGAGTTGGAAATATAAAGAAAGAATGATGTCCACTAAGTGACAAGAAATGAAAGAGTAAGAAAATATTTTGTTTGCTGTGTGGGACTGTCCAAAGACAACGCAGCATCAGCTAGTAAGGAAATAATCTCTCTCTCTCTCTCTCTCTCTCTCTCTCACACACACACACACGCACCATCACATATATATAGGTAATATAGATTTGGTCAAAACATTTTATTGGAGTCCAGATTACCATGAAAATGACGTAAAACTGACCAAACTTTATCCCAATAAATCTGGTAGGTCTTATAATCCTACATTATTGTTCAATACTTAATGTTAAAATCAGTCAACCTTCTAACCAACATCTCCCAGTTTTTTCTAGAGGCCGCCAAAATTCAAGGATTATGCAGGGAAGGTTCAAACCAGAAGAGAAATTTAGCTGGCATTTCTAAGGGTCAGGCCACCATCAAGCATTTGTGTAAGATTTATGTGCTTATTGTCATTCTATCCCATGGCTAAAACAAACAAAAATGTTGTACCAGAAATGTTACACATTATTCTTATATACTTCTAAAGAAACAAAATTTATACCTCCCTCCATTAAGCCACAGCACCAGAGGTTTCTCCCCAGGAAGAGTCAAAGACTCATAAAACCAATAGAACAGGGCTCTTCCATTCTTTTCATTCACTTTAATGTACCCAGCATAGTGCCGGAAATCTACTTTGGGCTGGCCAGGCAAGTTCGTCACAAGATCCTCAGTTCCACCTGAGTTCAACTTTTTCTCACGAGGCATTTGTCCGTGTCTAGCACCCAGAACAGGCTCCGTCGATGATAAGATATTTAGAGCTAGGAAGAGGGGAAGCATCATCTTTAATATACTATCCATTAGGGAACAAAAACACCAACCTGCAGACAGCTTTTGCACTAAAGGATGAAACACACAAAGACCCACCTGTATATATATACTTGTTGGGGCTATTTAAAATCCACTAATCCATGATCAAGAGGTGATTCTCATGTAGATAATAGTAAAGTGTCCTAATCGTCAATTGTCAAATGTCTTCTTTATTAGGTCGGCAACTGTATGGCATCTGACGTAGATTATAGGCAGGCTCCATGAGTTTTGCATGAGCATGGGCGAGTGGAGCCACCAATTTTTGAATGGGTTGTTGGATCACAGTCATGCGAAACGGATACTACCAATCTATTGTAGATGTCAGTAAATCCCATACTACCAATCTATTGTGGGGTTATAACCTCGCTATTGATTTATTACTGTTGAAGTATAAATACTTAAATTATATTCTCGCTAACAACTTGAGTTTTTATAGTAAATAATTTTTTAATATGATATTAAAGTTAGAGGTGTTGAGTCCGAATCTTGTCGTCATCCTAATTTTTTAAAGATTTTCACATGTTAGCCTAAAATGTAATTTACACGTGAAGGAGCATGTTGAAATATAAATATTTAAATTATATCATCTCCAACAACTTGAACTTTTGCCGAAGATGGTTGTTTAACAATCACTTTCATCAAATCTACTTTGATAGAGTCGATGACAAGAGATGAATATACAGAAAGGAAAACTAAATAACCATTTCGCTGCATGTGGCTATATGTTGCTTATATTGACCATGTTCCTGCTAGTCACTTTACATTTAGTTTCAAATGAAAAGACATTGTGGTATATATTCCAAATTGGTGGAGCCATTGACAAGAACAAAAAATGGGTAGACTGTTTTTCCGAATCTCATCATCATAGAGAAGAACGGAGGATTTTTGTGGCGAACCTTGTGGTTTGTGACTCTTAGATTTGGAGTCAATATGATGAAAAGAAAGGATGATAGCAACCATGTTGTTGGTTGAAACATGACTTGGATTCCACCATGTAGTTGAATAATGAGATGGAAATCATCTTTTTATTATTTGATAATTATATTATTGAGTCTTTTGGCAATTGCCCATTCAGGATATATGCTAATCCGATTTGTTCATCATGACTTCTGATTATCTCTGTAGATTCTGTTGTTTTTGAAGGGTTTTCACTTAGCTTTTTGCTATTGTAGTTTATCATCATACATCCACCAAGTAATAGCATAACTTAGAGAGGCTAATTAGGACAAGTTTTCACATAGCTTTTTGCTATCGTATGCTGTGAAAAGTTCTCTTCAAAACTTAGAGAGGAATCCATTAGGAAATGGATGAACAATTATAGCATAAGATTTTGTGGAGATGATTTTTGTTTCTAACAATAGTTTGCAACAGTTCAAGTATATCCTCAATTTATGTAGTTCACAGTCATGTTGATTGGTTACACTAGGCATGGTTAGTAATCCTTACTGTGTTCAGAATATCCAAGATGTTTAACATACATTATGTAAAGATGGCAGCATTTCTTCCTCCACCACATATGCAGAAAATATTCCAGTCAAAAGCTAGGATTATTTATGAAAGCATTGAACTTGCATAAGCATAATTCTTTTGTCATCATAATATGGTCCCCATCCTGGGGTCTCCCACATATGCCTCCTGCCCAGGCCTAGTGTATGACGCCATACCGTTTTATGCTAATTCACAGCCACTCAGATTCAGACAGTTTAAAGAAAGAAAAAGTGCAAACCTGTGCAAGGCTTATTGGGATTTTGGTTATCAAAGTTATTAATTTCTAATTAGTGTGTATAATGACATGCAGTGAATGCCCACGTGTACTGCATGACCTTGTTACTCATATTTACTTTTGAGGCAGTTGCTCTGAAGGAAACACCACTAGTAGATTCATCACCTAGACCAGCAATCATATTTTGATGGCCCTCCACTTAATTGAGTTATTATATTTATGACATCCTATCAAGAGTAACAGGACCATCATCATCCTTAGTTCCTTATAAGGGATGATAATGTCAAATGAATGATAATCAAAAACTATCTAACTGTTAATTGAACCATCTGGCTTCCACTAAAGGTTTCACACATTAGATTTTTCGTACAAACATCAGATGCTAGAGACTTGGAATGAAATGAAACAGGAATTACTTCCACAGAAGTTTAGTTGAACTAAATAAAAGGATCTCTACACATAGAGACATAATAATGCAACTGCTAATACATCGCAGAACTTCCGGTTATGGAATCAAGTTATGATGCTTTAACCTATGTAGATACATCAGTGAAGGATCTGACACCTACCCCCTAGAGGTGTTATGTTATACCACCCTTATTACACCAAGTGTTAGGCAAGAGCAATCATGTATATTCACAGTTGAGAAAATGTTGAAAAACCATTATATAAATTCATCTTCCAAAGCAAAAACTTATTTCCTATGATTTCGGCTGCCAAAGACAAAAAGAGGTTCATCTATGACACCCCCCTGGTATAAAACATAAAGCAATGCACGTCTACTATGCGTAGTAAATCCCAATATCATAATACCTCCAACAAGATTATATTTTTTCAGGAGCGATCTTTTACTTTAACTGTAATTGTTCTTTCACATCTTCTAGTCGCAAACTCCAAGCAACTCAAAGTCAAAATGATCCCCCTGTCAAATGTATTCATAAATGGTAAATTAGAAACCTATCTTATTAGAAGTTATGGACAATTATTCCTTAATAATATTTCATATTATATGGACAAATTTTGCTAGCAAAGAGCACAGTTGTGTAGACAAATTCCACACTTTCCGAAGTTAGGAGATGACACATCAAATAGGCAACTTCTAGAATTGATAAGCCATCTATGATTTATCCCTTCACTGGTCAACTACGCAAAAAAAAAAAAAAAAGGCAGCAATGGGCGAGTTTCTGGTAACGTTGACCATGGCAACGAGCTTCCTTCAAAGAGCGTCAACAAACAAAATGTAGATATGTATATAGGACTGACGCTCATAGAACCTATACTTGATGTAAAACTTGCATCTCCTACACCTTTGAGTAAATCCTTACAATTAGTCATGTTCCTTCAATCACAACATTGATTAGATAATCGTTTCATGCTCATGCTTATGCAGGAACCCCCACTTTATCATCTCGATCCCTGATTGACCAAACTTATGCAGACATGTCAGGCACGTCAAGACCATTTCAATCGATATCCTTAACAAAAACAGGTTTTCTAAAAGTAATGAAAGACTCTAAGAATGAAATTCTGTCACAAGTGTAATCTGATTCCCCTTACATATTCATGTGTTGATGATCATAATTTCTTATTTGTGGGGTTAAACAACAAAGCTCAGCTTGGGAGTCTAATGAAATTTTCTTTCGAGGGCTGAAAAAGTTGAATTTGCTTTCATGTAGAGATGGCTAGATGCAACATTGTGCATTCAAACTCCAGATGATTAAATTCTCCACTCTTATTGAAAAACAAGATAAAGCTTTGTTGGGATCCCTAAAAGAAAAGAAAATGGTTAGAGATGGGTTCCCCATTTTAGGCATTTGGTTTCCTTGTCTTCAATGATTTCCAAATACCACACAATGCATTTGATTTTTCTTTTTCTTTTATTTTTTTTTTGCCGGGGGGGGAGGAGAGAGAGTGAGAGGGGGGTCCTTTCGGCACCAAAAAAGTTGGGATGAAGATAAGATCATCAACTCTAACTAGTACCGCATCCATAATACCTAGATGAGGAGAGAGTGTGTTTGGTCTCTGGTTAAGTGACAGCTTGTCTGGTCAAACGTAAACAAAGTGCTTCCTCAAAAGGTTATTAAGATATATGAACGATAAGAAGTGCTCAAGTCAATGATCTAACCTCCAATCCCTTGTCTACATGTAGTGCTTTTCAGGGCTACTTTGGATGAGTGGTACCAGTGCTCCTAATGGAGTAGTTATGTGACTATTCTGAAAGTTGAGAAAACTCTTTAGCATATAGTGTGACCAACTTTGCTCCAAGTTTTGCATGGATAAGAAATTGGATTGTCATTCTTCTTAATTTCCAAGCGTTCAATTATCAAAGTATGACCCTAAAAGTTAAGATAAAGAGCACAAGACTTTACATCACTGTTCCTTTTTATGGTAGGTATGATGCTATTGGAGTAGGCTCAACGATGATAGTTATCAAACTCATGATGACTTGAGGACTTCAGAGGGAGACTGGGTGTAATGTGGAGTACTGTTCTGTCTTCACTAGCAACAAATAAAAAAAAAAGGAACTGTCCTATTATCAAAATCTAAATACTTTGCAAGCCTATAGAATCCTCAAGTTTTCGACATTTAGGTTTCTGTCAAGGTCACAGTAACATGGAAGATCGATTCGTTTAAAACGGCTAAAGTTACAAGCACATCCCATAGGTGACTCAGCAATAATAAATCAAAGGTGTCCTTAATGTCTTGGTAACAAAGAAGGTTGTTTCCAAATCAGCCAAGTCGCATATGCAACTAATTGGATTCAACTTACTCTTAACGCTTCTGGTGCTCTAGTACCCTTTTTGAAAATGAACCATGTCAAATACAGGCTATCCTAATTTCTCATTTGATTTGGCCACCTTTTCCAAGACTCTGTCCACATAAAAGGGATAGTATGGCAATGCATGCTCTGCCCTAATGTTTTTCTTATACCATCTGCCAATTGTATTTGCTATGGTTTTTAACTATAGATTCCCAAGAAAAAGTGCTGGCCATCTATATTGACCACTTCCCCGTTGGCAAAACCAATGTAAATCCACCTAGCAACCAGTAAGATAAAATCAGACCAGCACTAACTCCCACTAAGCAAAACACCATGGAGTCCATGTAATCTCATATGACCTACCCAACATTGCTTAAAATTCTCCCATATTATATTGATCTACCAACCCTCAATTCCTGATAAGCATGCTGTTACAATAATTAAATAAATACTTCTTGGTTGAACTTTTGAGGACAGGGAGGTAACATCCTCTACTTGAATCCTTGCTAATGGGTAGGTATTAGGGTGAGTCCAATGCCTCCTTTACTCGGTTCTACTACTTCCCCCAAATAAACCAACATTCCCCTTTTTTTGTTCTTTTTCTAGAAGGGATTTTCACTTTATTCCTTTTCTTACTTTCTCATCAGGAAAAAGGGTTCCCTTTTTCTTTTTTTTCTTTTCCATTCTACTCAAAAAAAAAAAAAAGGAATTTGTCTTTTTCTTTAGAGCTTGAAGAGGGAGGTTTACTATTTTATCCAATAATTAGCATGGTAATCTTCTAAGGTATTGCTCACTGTGTGATACAGAGAAAAAGATGTCAAATCAAATCATCCAAAACTGTTTTAAAAAATTCTAATTTACTGATACACAGGGCCATCACTTAAGAAATACAGGTTTTGAAAGAGGTATAAGGATAAGGGAAAATGATATCACTGCAAGATACTCCAATAAATGTAAACAATGCAGGAATGATGATAATAGTGGTAGCAGAAATACCAGGAGTCTGTAGACATTGCATGGGGTCCAACTAGTACTGAAAATTAAACGTAACATGTGTCAAAATTTCTTACTTTACTTCATCATTTTTCACAATCAACGGCTAAAATCGCATCAAACCAATATCTATACCTCCTAATCAATTTTGTGATGCTTCGGAGATTATTTTTTGAAGGTACCATAGTCTGATACGACATTCCTATTATTATTTCTGGCAATATGCGGACTGACACAGCACTGGTGGCGTCATTTAACAGAGTGCTGAAAGTCTGAAACTACATATATATTGACATAATCATACTTAATGAGAAAATATTGATTCAGATTATACCCAAACCTAGAATCTGTCCCTTCAAATGACCAACTAGTTCATAATGATAAAGCCCTATTCCAAAGATTAACTTTCAGAACAATATTCAATTAATGGGAAAAAACTGCCATAAACTAGCCATCAAGCAAAAAAAGACTACCTTCCATTGCCAAGTCCAGTGTCCAAAGAAGGTTAATAAGGGACTTGGCAGAGGACACCATCCAGGGGCCATTCAAAAAGCAGCTTGTAGCACAAATCTTGTTGATTTTCTAGTCAACCTTAAAAGCCCAGAGACCAAAAGCACCTCATTACCCACTGAGTCACTGACCCACAACTGATTCCAAATGAAATCAAGAGCCCCCAAACTCTGTTTAGAAAAATTCACTACTGAATAACCAGAAACCAACACCACTAACTGAACCCTTTTCCAAACCACACTAAATCCCTCTCGAAGAATGGAGGAAGAACAAAACCAACACCTCAAAACCCAGTTCTATAACAGGGGAACCACACCGGAGAAGGACTACTTCAACTGACAAAACATCAAATGCATCAAGTCTTTATGGACATATTCCGTCCAAAACATTTTTCTTTTATTTCTCTTCATAAATCATTCATCATTAATGCGTATCAGACCTATTTATATTTATATATATTGTGCCTCACTTGAGTTTACAAAGATTATAAGAAAAAATGTATTAGGGAGAATTTAACTGGCCTTTCTACACCTCACCCAGAGGTCTATCCATCTTCACCACATAATGGCAACCCCTCACCACCCTTCCACGTCGCCTCATCTTTATGGTGCACGGCTATGGCACCGACCTCAGTTGGACTTTTCAGGCCACCCCAATTTTCCTAGCTCAACATGACCAATCCCAAGTTTTCTAGGCCTATGTTCCCAATATTGACCTTCTTGTTGAAGATTGTCTTTCATTCTCCAATTCAACTCATACCCAAGATCCTCAATTCCAAAACCTCCCTAAATTCTTTTCCGGCGAGTCACTGGGTGGTGCAATTTGCCAAGTGATCCATTTCAATATCCCTATATTGTTCAATGTTGCAATTTTGATCGGACCCATGTGTAAAATCTCAGATAAATTCAGACCCAGATGACCAATTCCTGAAATTCTCACATTTCTTGCAAATTTTGTTGTATAAAGAGATGATGCATTCTTTGCAGTTCGATAATCTGTTGAGAATATGGAAACTATTCGCCGTGATGTATTGCATTTCGTTGAATAAGAGATGCTGAGAAAATAATGAACCAAGTCTGTTACATGTGGTTGATTTCTTGTCTCATTCACTGGAGAGTATAGTATTACAGCTCTTTTGACGAAGAAACCCAAGTTGCATTGTTTGCCCGAAATTATGGTAAATAATATTGGTATTGAATTCAACATCTTATACTATTCATGGAAGACTAGTGGTTAGGACTAGTCTGGTATTTTCAAACGACGAAGACTGTTTAAATCAATTTACATAACAAGACAAATTTACAGCTCGTCTTTAATACAAAAAACCCACAAGGTTGATCAGATTTTAAATTCGTCAAGGTAACCATACTACTGCATTAAAACCACAGAAATAATCGATTACTTACCCTTAATTTTGAATGCTATCATTACACAAAAACATAATCATATTAACCAATCAAAGTAGCGTTTAAAGTAGCTGCCCACGAAGGGGATAAAAATTACAATGAAGAAAAAACAGAGCCAAAATAGAAGAAGAACTCTATCATTTACACTCCAAATTAAAGAATATCCATGGACTTCCTATCTACCCTTTTCTGTAAGCAACTAAACTTCCCCAGATTCCTATACAAAGAGTAATCAATTGTCAAAAAAATGGATTGTGTTTGGATTCTTTTTGAAGAAAAAAACTCATGATCATCCTGTAAATTGAGAGATCCTCTTTTCCTGTTACTCCTAACCATCTACTCTCAGACAAAGCTTCAACTGTTAAAATGATGAATTGATCATACTGCTGGTGCTGGTGGTCACGACGAATCCGACAAAGAGCATCCAAGGCCCACTAGGTTTCAGAAACTTTAGTCGAACCATAAAAGAAACCCAAACTAAGCCATAAAAAGGTATTTTAAGTCCTCCACAGTAAGGCGAGTCTGACGACTGCCCGTCTCATCTTCTCCAAATGCAGATGCAACCATCTCTCTCTTCTTTTGCTGTGAAAAAAACAAAACATTTCATGTTAGCATTTCAGCGTCTCTTTTGGATTGACAAACCTACATTAAGAACTTTTATTAAATAGCAAGGATGTCTTGTGTCAGAGGTATATAATACTCGAATTATGGTCATAAAATTTGTGTCGAAACAGAATAACATACTTGAGGGTGCCACTACCTGACCCAGTTCGGCATTTCATCATGTTCAAGCAAGAAATAAGTACATAAACAAGTGATAACACAGGGACACAAATCCTCAATCAAACTGTTTCATATTTTCTTCCATTAACAATGAATTGCAGATATTTTCTAATCAAAACAAACACAGGAAAAAGAAAAGAAAAAGGACATTAATGCAACATATACAATGTGGCATACAGTAAGCATGTCTGTCACTCTGTACTACATAGTGAATGATGAAAATTAGTAAATTCAACGATAACATATGAAAAGGAAAAGGTTCCAAATTAAAACACAAACTACTACCTGAAGAGCCAAAATACGATCTTCAACTGTATCTTTCACTGTCAACCGCAAAACTGTAACGGGACGTGTTTGACCAATCCGATGTGCTCTGTCAATTGCTTGATCTTCAGTTGTAGGGTTCCACCAGAGGTCCAGGAGGAGGACATGACAAGCTGCAACCATGTTCAATCCAAGGCTTGCCGCTTTCAAAGACATAATCATAACAGATACCTACAACAAACTTTCAAAATCAGAATAATAGAAGAAACAGATACTGAAATACATTCTCAAGAGATGCAAATAACCCCACAAACCTCTGGGAGCGTGTTGAAATCTTTCACAGCTTTATCTCTGGCAACAACAGACATTGTTCCATCAAGCCTTCTGTACTTTATGGAAGAATTTTTAAGACATGCTTCAAGCAAATCAAGCATCCTTGTCCACTGAGAGAACACAATTGCTTTCTCTCCCATCATTGGAACCATATCGTTTGAAGATCCATCGAAATCCAAACTTCTGTTATCAGGCATATCCCTTTGTAATCCCACCGAAAGAGGATCAGATGAAATTTCCAAAGTGGCACCTTCATCAATAGACGTCGAAGAACTTGTTCTTGATGCACAAGCCAGTGGTTTAGACAAAGACTGCAATACCTCGAGAGCAGCTTTAATTTTGGATGAATCAAGTAAGCAACCCAAAGCACTAGGCTCAGGTGTCTCGGCTAGTTCAGAACCACAACTGTTGGCAGTATTTTCAGATAGAGAACTTCTCAGCGAGGCTCGAGAAAATACCAAAGATACACTGAGTTGAGCTTTGCAGTTTCTAGTGGGGCACTGGTGGTCATCACCTGTTAGATGTTCAGATATGCACTGATTGCAAAAGACATGCCCACAGCTTGTTACAACAGCATCTTCAGGTGGATCCTACAAGACATTGAACAGATACATGTCAAAAAACAAAAACCGCAGTACTCCAAACTTCTTTAGGATAATGAGTAAACCTAATACCAATATGTTCCTTCGCAATAACAGAGAAGTTTGTAATTTCAAAGTCAGTAACACTTAAAAAGTATTTATCGTTACAGACAAAATGCAAGATTCTCTCAAACATCACTCCCATATAGAAACATTAAAACAATAGCCTTCGAAAGATGCAACTTCTATAGTCATCTTCCACCATGAAACATGAATACTGATCAAGCCACTATTCTGAGTTTTCATCTAAAATGGATTATTGTTTCCTTAATGCTAATTTCTCTTCGGATGTATCCTAGGAAAGAACAAGAGTCGCCTCCCCCGAGAACAACTCAAAGCAACAAGCCCGTCCTATTCTAAGAAGTAGGCTTGCTTTTCCGTGAGAGACATGCAAATATGCAATACTCCCAACGAGAAGAAATAAAAACTTATCTAACTAAAAGTTTCGGTGGAGAAAGGCACCAAAACTTCCACTCATCCATGCTTTTCTCAGCCTGCAATAACTGATACAGCAGCTAATTAGGCATTGATACAAGTCAATATCAGGACCAGCATGCTTCTGGTGGTATATCTTAAAGAAGCACCATTCCTGTTTGGAAGAGGCATGCCCCACCACCTAGTTATTATTCATATCCGCATTGATACACCAGCATTGTAAAAATCCTGCTTAACAACGCAAAGGAAAAAGCAATGGCTGAATGCAAACAAAAGAAACACACAAGACAACAGACAAGAAAAAAAATGTTCAACTAACAACTAGTGGGCATCTCCATTAACTCATGGAAATCTTTTTCATTTCACAGGCTACCTTAAAAATAATATTATTTTTCTCGCACGAACACTTAGCACGTCATAATCCAGGATTTTATCATGTGGTCTTAGATATTCTAACTTCTTGCTTCAATTGCTACTTTTATCATTTTTCATCCCTTATAAAAAGCCAAACACCCCCTCCCCCCCCCCCCGGATCTTTCCAAAAAAATAAACGAAAAACCAAACAAGTTTCAGCATCAACATTTTACATATCTCTAAACTAAAAAAACCAGTCTCTTAACAACTTTCTACTAAATACTGGTGATGCAAATCCCTACATCGTAGATAACTGGTGGTAGGGATAGGCACCGATTCCAACGGAGTCAGAACCATGAACTCCGACTCTTGTTGGAATGATTTTTTTCCTCCAACTCTGATGTATAATGCCTCCGACTCCGATGTATAATGTCTTCGACTCCACCTCCGCTCCGATTCTGATTGACGGAGTCGGACCGGAGTTTTGGATTTGGGACAAAATTGGGCAAATTTTTACTGGGCTAGTTGTTTTTTTTTTTTTTTTTAAATTTCAGCCAAAAATAATCTCTCAAATTTGGGAACTTAGGGTCAAAAATAATCTCTCAAATTTGGGGATTTAGGGTCAAAAATATACTAGGTCTCTAAAATATACTCTTAAATTTGGGGATTTAGGGTTCCATTTTCGGCTAACAAAAGAAAAGAACGAAAGAGAGTGATTAACGAGAAAGGGTGAGAGAAAGAGAGAGAGAGTGTGAGACTGTGAGAGCACGAGAGAAAGATAGATAAGAGGCTTATAAGAAAGCTCCACTGACTCATCTGTTCACGGTTCATTGTCGACGACCTCAAACTCCACCGACTGCAGCTCCACTGACTCTAGACAACAAAGATGAGAGCGAGAAAGAGTGTTGAGAGTGCGTGGTTGAGTGTGAGAGGTGCGGTCTGGTGCCTGATGGAGGCCTGGTCTGGTGCCTAGGGCATGGTCTGGTGCCTAATGGAGGCGTGGTCCAATAAGCGATTAGGGTTTTGATATAATAATAATAATAAAATATATATATATAATAAAATTATTTTAAAAAAGTCAGAGTCGGAGTTGGATATTTTGTGGAATACGTTTTGTACACCTACTCCAACTCCGATCGGAATTTGGCACTTCACTCCGACAGAGGTGGAGTCGGTATCGTTGTCGGTGTCGGTGTCAGATTTTCGGATAGTTGCACATCCCTACTAGTGGGTCCACACAGGAAGCACAGAATCATGCACGGTATGGGCTGATCATATCTCAAATGTTCTACTCATAATACCTACTCTAATCAGCAGCTGGTCATGAAACCAACAGTCAGAACCACTACAGCCAATGGGATCAAAAGACTTAATTTCAGAACACATTAAACTAAAAAGACCCTGCATGGTATTATCTTTCCCTATTTCCAACAATTTATAGTATTTAACTACAACTATGTAAACAATATCGTCACAATGTCATATAGATGCGGAAGAAACAATCCACAAAATAAAAAAAAGTTCAAAAACCAACCATGGTCTGTTACACTGAGCTTGAATACTTCAAACATTTAAACCCACCTAACACCTCCCCACTTTCCCTTTTCTCCAAGGAGAATAAAAAAAACCAGATTCTCTAAGAGCATGTAAGAAAAAGCACACACAAATGAACACCAAAAGACAGCCACACATCTAAGCAAATTTAAAAGAGTATCTTAAACAACCAAGTGAGAACATGTATGACACAAGCCAAATGTCATCCAAATCAGACTTATGTATAACAACATACATTGCAAATGCCGCAAATTGCCAAAGACGCTTCCAAACAATTCAAAAGAGAAACTTGTTTTTCCCGAGTAAGTTTCTTTGCCACCTCAACAGAAGATCTCCACCCTGAGTTGGAATTGCACCCACCAACAAGAAGAGGGTGATCACAAGCTTGTCGAAGACGCAGAAGCATCAGTAGAATATTGACATAGTTTTGTTTGACAGTGCCAGCAGCTGCATATTCCTAACACAATGTACCAATCTAGAGGTCAAAATGAAGAGAACTGTTGAGCCACAAATAAAAATTAAAAAAGTAAACGCAACATCATGATAGAGATTATTTTAAATCGGAAAAAAAAACATACTGCAAACTGTGCACGTGAATCAGCCTCTAGCCTGCAATAGAAGTCCCTCTCCTCCTTTGTAAAATCCACTTTTTTCAACTCTATCGTTTTGGGTGGTAGGTTAATGATTGGTTCCCCATCGAGCAGTGTGCCTAGAGCAAATATTTACCACCAAATAACCATAAGTCCCTGAAGATGTAGTGCTACATGCAGTTCTATAGATGGTATAATAGCCATCAAATTGGAAAAATCAGAAGAACGAACAATAAGCATTCAGACCTACCAGACAAGTTTCAGCAGGTGATGCGATGTCAAACTAACATAATACCAATTTCACAAACTCATGAACGTTTCTTCCAAGTATATTTAAAATAGGAAATGCTAGACCCTGAAACATCATCACAAATTCCTAAACAATGCGTACTGCTTGCAGAAGACACATCTCAACATTTTGTGAAAGGTGAAACAAAATACCTTATTCACATTGAGGTCATTGGAATAGAAATGGGCCTTAAACAAGGCTCAATTGTTAAAGAAATAAACCATACTAGTGCTTTTTTCATTTTATTGACAACTAACCTTTTGACATTTTTAGTAGTGTAACTTCCTCTAACCACATAACAAATTTTAGAAGTAATATAGTAAGAAGGACTTTACATGCGGTTACCCACCATAGAGTATTCCTCAGTGACACTGTAAGCCAATGCTATCCATTAGAGTTGTTTCCTTCTAAAATATGTCACATGACAAAAGAAAAAAGCAATTTATGGCATACAACAGAAAATCACTGCAGCCACATTGATCCACAATACACTATTTACAAGGAAACCTCAGAAAATTGCCCGGGAAAGAGAAATTGAGGTCTCCACAACCTCTACAAAGATTATTCACTGACGTCAAGGTTCCCAATTTTTCAATAGGAAAAGAAAAATGACCCCATAAATCCAAGGACAAGACATTCCCAGCCAAACCCAAAGCCACGATAGATGTTTGAAGTCAACATTTCCAGCAATTATAAATTATGGAAGACAACAGAGAAGCATCTCAAATTTTCAAGGGATGAGAAACCAGAAAAGTCTCATAAACAATTAGCCCCAAGATATATTCAATGCATTAGCAGATCCTTCAGAAAACTCAAGGACGACATGAAAACCAAACAAAAATAAAACAATGAACTTTGGACAGGTGTTCATCAAAAATGCAGCAATGATACATGCACGCAAATCTTCCCTATTGTATCACCTTTAGTTCGACGTAGCATTATTGTCTTCAAGACAGCTTGTAGCTTTCTGTACCCATTTGTTGGATTCTTATGAATCGGGACCTTTATAGTAGAGCAGAATGATTTATATACAGCGTATGGGTCGTATCTCAGAAACCTGAAGTAGCTATAAAGATCATCAACTGCATTCTGGATGGGTGTTCCTGACAAGCACCATCTACGCTTCGCACGGAGACCCCAACAAGCCCTAGCTACCTGAGTTCGGTGATTCTTTATGCTTTGAGCCTCATCCAGTACAACCCTAAACCATCCAACCCTGGCAAGAGGTCGAGCAGTAGATTCAAGCAAATCATTATCAATTCCTTTCTTACCCTTCAAAGATCTTTTATCACAGCTAGGAGGATATTTCCTTTTTTTACTGGATGAAAATCCCATAGGTGGAAATTGACCTTGCTTTCCGGCCTCATCATCATCTTCATCGACAAGAGGCTGCTTTGGGACCTCCATGCTTACGATAGAGTATGTCGTAAGTACGACATCATATTTGGCCAGCTCAAATGGATCTTTCGTTCTGTTGCCACCATGATATAGTAGAACGGATAGATTTGCTTTGCTGGTTACCTTATTACCCAGCTCCTCATACCATTGCCGAAGGACACTAGTAGGACAAACAACAAGGGTACCAGCAGCTGGCCTACCTTTTCCTAGCACAGAAGTGCTCCTACAATCAATTGTGCTTCCATTAACTTGAAAAGATTGGGCAGCTTGCTTCAATCCATCAAGCTTAGGTTCATCCTCATCCTCATCCTCATCCAGATTTAGTGTCTCCATCTCAGTTTGTTTTGTTTCGGTTGTACTACACAGTTTAGAGGATGGAGATCTTTCCTTTAATATAAGCGCAATAGTTGATATTGTTTTTCCCAGTCCCTGCCAGCGTGATTGTACAAAACCCAAAGTTCAGTTCCTTGACCAATGTTCATCAAGTAGCATCAGGGAAATATCAGATTATATAAAACCCCACAAAATTTACCTGATCATCCGCAAGAATCCCTCCAGAACAATGTAAGCTGACTGTCTCCTTATGGACCATCCATGATAAAGCAATTCGCTGTCCAGAGAATCAACAAATGTCAGCAGGCAGCACACAAGCAACACCACTTCCACCACCCACTGGCAGGCCCCCCAAAAAAGAAACAAGCAACCCACAAATATAGTAAACTAGGAAACTCTGCTACACACAAAAAAAAAAAAAAAAAACATTTTCGTTTCCAAATGCCACACTTGAAGTCTATGCACGACGCATTGAAAAAATAGATCACAGGACTGCAGCACAAGGTATCCCTAAGCAAGGATCAAAATTTCGTTTCGAAAAGGTGGAAACGTTTACATTTCAAAGAGACCAAAACGAATCAATGATGGAATTCGAGCTATTTCATAATGTTTTAATGAATTTGCATAATAGTTTTGGAATGTTTTCAAGAATTTCAAGATTTTTTGGTATATTTTAACCAATATTTTGAAAAAATAATTCTTAAATTTTTTATTTTTTTCATTTTGTTAACAAAACTGGTCGAAACGTTTTCAAAATTCGTCGAAATGTTTCTCTTTCTAAGTGACCAAAACGATGCACGAAAACGAAATTTTGATCCTTACTCCTAAAGATATAGGATGTCAACATGCCAAACAATTAATCTGAAAAATTGTCACACTTCAATTACCCTTGGACATTCTGAATTCCTGAAGCTCTTTCCACCCGATACATATACAATATCATAGACCAAAGCGCCACAGCCATTAAACCAAATTCTACTTGCCAATTGACCATTTTGAATGAGGCGCCCAATGCAGAAATTTTTATTGTTTGCAATGGTTTAAATCATTTTTCTAGCATGAGATCTTAAACAGTGGCCTCTTGTATCAGTATTGTTGTTAGTCTTTAGTTAACTGCCTCAGGAAAATTTGACAAAAAAGATCTCAAACATAAACCCAAAAAACCACTGCAAACCTGGTGTCTCAGAAGAGGAACAGCCAAAACACCATCTGGTGGGGTAGCTTCTGATTTTGGCTGCGAGAGATCCTACAATGCATGTCACAACCTCAGTATTATAAACATTCAATTACCAGAGAAAGGCTGTACCACTTGACAGATGTAAAAAAACCTTCTCCAGATCAGTGCAAGAACTCACAGTTGCATAAATCAAATATCCAGAGAGCATGATTATGTATATGATCAGCAAACACGCCATATGGGTCACATTTGACACGTTTCTTACACAACATCCCTAGACCCAACTATTTTGTTCCACGTATTTTTTTCTAAAGGGGAATCACTGAATTTGAGAGACATCGATCAATATTTGACTCATGCGTACATTTCAAACGATGATACTGAGAAAAGAATGAAGAATGCAAAAATTGTCTGAGTACTGGAACAGAGAGCACAAATACAGTTGTAGCTTTGAATACTTTTCAAATACATTGTAGCCAAGTTCCTTGTTAGAGCACAAATATACGTGTCAAAAAAGGGTTTCATGTCAATAATCTACCCACAAGTCAATCACCAAAGAATCCAATATAGATTAGACGACTAAGCACCAAGGGTATATCCACTGATAACAACTTTAAAAACATCAAAACAGTGCTACTTTACCGGTTCCCACTGTTGCCCCGTATTTATTACAGGCTACACATCAAATGGGTGTTACAAACTTTTTTTATGCATCCTAACCAGTGTCACCTGGATTGTGAATCGCTTTGGTACGTGGTACGGGTACAGGTACATAATACGACACTTTCTTAGGTACGCGGTACGATAGGAGTAGGTCTAGCTGGTACGATATTTTGGGTTGTAATTCGTTTTGAAACTCTTATGTAGATCATTTTCACTACTATACAACATTATATATTACAAAACATTCATAAACACTAAGTTGGTTATCGTTTATCTTATAGTTTATCTAAAATAATATACAATTATAAATTTATATACATGCAATCAATTTATATGTATTTTATATTTGTGTTACATGTTTTAAAGTGAATTGATTTAAGGTTAGTATTACAATTTGGGATCGTTTATTTTGGTGATTTGAATCGCAAATCCACCTCGTTTGGGATCGATGTACCCAGATCGTTGGTCGTTAAGAGTTTAGTGAATTGTGGTAACCATGATCCTAACACCATTGAATCAGATCAAAAGTTCAGTATCATACAATGAGAATGAGATAATTACCAGGAAAATATTAACTGAAAAAGATTAAAAAATGAAGGCAATGCGACTTTACCACTACTGCTTTGGCTCCTGTACAGATTCAGAAGGCAATACCAACTAAAAGCAATAATATTTGGTGCCATGTCTTCAATGTCAAATGAATGAACATACAGGAAAAAAAATAATAAGAAAAACATCTGATTGAGTTGATGCCTTAGGGACATTCATTGTTGAAGTACAGGTAACTATCTTGTTCAGATCTGTGACACAACTGGTAACAATTCCAGAGCACGTGTAAACAGTAAGGTATGTCATCTGGCGAAGAACAATTTCTCAATTAGTGTATCAGTAATTCGTCAATTTCATTTAGATTTCCAAACTATAGGCAAGGTATGCAAAATTGGCAAAGAACAATTTCTCAAATTAGTGTATCATTACTAAGTCAATTTTACTCAGATCTCCAAACTATTCACATTATATATTTTTCCCTGTCATCACAAAATCAACATTTCATTCAATTCCTTTTCTTCTTCTGGGGTTGAGAGAGAGAGAGAGATCAAATACATAATAAGGTTTTAGACGAATAAACAAAGAATCAAAACAATGGTACACTGCTAAACTGCAATGAATAAGCAAAAAAAATTGCCGATGCTCACCTGCAGTGCAACTCGAAAAATGAATCGCTCATCATTTGTCCTAAGCCTCAGACCTCCCACTCCCTTGTGATTAAGGGGCTTACTAAATGTAGCACACTGTGAAGTCTGTGAAGTCACGAGGGATGTCCCATTCACTGGAGATGGACTTACACGAGCAGGAACACTCATATCTTCAAGTATACATATGTCAGAGTCATCATCAACATGAGATCTGGAGTCCAATGCATTATTCTGAACTTGATGGTCGACTTCTAAAAGATGAGAACCTATTCCCTTAGGTGGAGTCAGTGAACTATCGTTTCCTTCCATTAGGTGACGCTTTGTAATTGAGGTGGATGCCTGGACATGGGGCTGCACTGGGATCTTTACATCCAGACAATGACCATCTGCAACCAAAGTGGGATTTCTACAATCACTTTCATCTCTGAAACAAGAATGGCTACGTCTCTTAGATGCAGGGAATACATCTTTTTCATCCTTTATAATCACATGATTCTCACTTGACATGGAAGGTGGAACACCAGATAATGATTGCCTCAAGCCTCTATCAGCAGACAGCTGATCACCAACACCAGAAGACATCCCACAAACCATGTCATCGCCTTCAAAGGATTGGTGTGCCATGCTCTGCAATGCAACCAGTTCATCATTCTTTTCGTCCTTCATGCAAACCGTTTGCTTTGTGCTAAACTTGTTTTGAGTATGAGGCAGCAGATGTGTTGATGGTTTGTTTCCATAAGACAAATTACTGCTATTTGGAGATATATAGTAGCCACCTTCACACTTGACCTTAGGCACCCTGGCATCAGAGCTACTGGTACGTTCAGCATCCATTACAGGTTCACCTGTTCTTCCAATCTGAGCCTCAAAAGCATTATTTAAGGTTGCATTCTGAGTTAAAATCTCCCCTCCTACATGTTTCATGTTGATCATAGTTTCACCAGTGGGAGACATGGATTGAATATAAAAACTATCGGGGAAAAATTGTTTCACGGAACCAGAGTCAAACAAATCGTCTGTACTCGAACAATACGACAAACTTGAGTATTCATCACCAGGTCCACACAAAATATCAGGAATACCAATATCCATGAAAGAAGCTTCCTCTATGTTGGCTTCTAAGGTTTTCAAACTATATTCACTTGAATCACAATGTTTTTCATAATTCACATCCATTTTCTCTATCAATTGGATGTGGTGGGAATCTGAAATGTCAGAAAACTTCCGTCAGTCATCCTTCCAAACTTTACAAATTAAATAAAGCAGACATGCAAATAACAAGAACCTACAGCAAACTAAGTACAAGCAGAATATAATGCCGAAGCTCACGTCTATAAGCCAACAGTTCACATATATTGCTGACATTTCACATATATTCATAGCAAGTATTCCCTTCCAAACACTTGAACTGAAATCCAGTCTCACCTTTCAGGGAACTAAAATCCGGAGTCTCTCTTTTTGCGGAAACAGGATTAACCTCACCAGCAGCAAAACTAAATGTGTCAGTACCATCAGATGTATTGTTTTGAGGGTCTTTACTGTCATCTAGGTTAAAAGGCGAGGAATTCTGAGTAACTACATCCCTATCTGCACTGAAATGGCCATATCCTGGAACCGCTGGCATCCAGTCAGTAAGACTCCCGGAGCAGCTAAGCACAGGGGAGTCAATCTGCAAAGGAGGTTCCAGCTTTTTAAAATAGTTCCCTGTGGACTGAAATGAATTATCTGAAAACCCCATCCTTGAATATGAAGAATCTGGATTGAATGAAGGTGAAAATGCAACAGAGCCTGGTAACTCAGCCCCAAAAGAAGGTGCCTGTTCCATCTTCGGCAACCCTGATCAGCATTCCAAAGAAATGAAGAAAGACATAAAAATTAAGCATAGAACATACCAAAAATTTCACCCAGGAAACCACTTTCCACTTTTTGCACTAGCGATGATGATAGTAGAGATCTCAGAAGTAATAAAAAAGCATGAACGCCATAAGCATTACTTTACCAAATCAGACCACGTTTGTTCATTATTGCCAAAACTAGAAGTTGACTCACCTTGGGGCACATTACTTAATGAGGAATCCTCTGGCCTACTCTGCAAATAAAAAACTCACAAAATAAGTAACCAGTTACACAATACCAATTGAGAAGGGGTGGGGATGATGTACACTTTTAAAAGGAGAAAAAGAATTAAAGCAGCGAGAGAGGAAGGAGGACGTAAGTAAGAGATAAAGTAGCCCAGATAATGAAAAGATTGACAATGAGTAAATATAAAACTTCTCCCATTTTGGGCAAAACATGTTCCATCTTCAGCATGTGCATCAAGTGAAACATTTTTAACAGAAAATACAGTAGCAATATGTCAAAAGCCCATTAACAGTGCAATCAGAAAGTAGTGTATCAGCCTTAAAATTGTTTTTTATAAATCAATAACCTAGAAGAAAAAACTTGGCAAAGAAAACAGTCTGGATGAATACTCCTAGAGGATCTTGTGTATAGATATAGATGATCGAAGCCGACCCATCTCCCTTTAGATTCTCTAAAAACAACTTTTTACCACAATTCTATCTGCCATGGTTCATCACATTGAAGTGATGTCACCAAAAATTACAATAAAATGAGTAATCCAAGCAACACAGCTCAACAAAGTTTGTTCCCAATATTTATGGTGTGCTATCTCAGCACTTCTGTATCTCAATTGTGCTCTATCAAGGATCATATTCATGCCCTTTTTTACTGCCTCATTTAATGTTAACTTCTCTCTCCCTCTACACATGCCAATAGGTATCATATTTTATAACCATATCCAACCCACCTAAGCCAATCCTCTCTTACTCTATCGCTTATTCCTGCTACTTCTACAAACAATGGAAAGTGAAAAAAAAAATGAAGAACTCGTAAACTGCCTCAATAAACTATGGAAAATCGAAACTACAAACAACATGGCAATAGGGGAGAAATTCATATAAAGATTAGCAGCTATGATAAATATAAGATATCCAGATCATGTAATTTAGATGTCAAAAAAAATTTGCTTCTGACCTGGCATGAAAATACATCCACCAATCATATAAACAGAGACTTCTAAACTATCACCACGGGGCACCACAGACTTTCCCAATAAGCAAATTCAACAGAATTTCACACACAACCACTAAAACATGCTCAATTACAGATTACAGCTGATTTTCAAAATTTCCAAATATGATCTCAAATTGAACTCAATTATACACTTGATAACACTGAAGAATCAGAATTGTTTCAAAATTTGTGAAAAATTAACAAAACAATACAATCGAAATTAACCTGTGGAGGATAAATTGAACTCAATGATACACTTGATAACACTGAAGAATCAGAATTGTTTCAAAAATTTCGAAAAATTGACAAAACAATACAATCGAAATTAACCTGTGCAGGATCGGGATTCTCTCCAAGAATGCTCCACAACGAATCCAGATCGATGTAGAGATCATTGGAATAATCGTCACTGGCCGATGATTCATCCAAGGGTAAAAGGTTGGAGCTACCGTCTGCCATCAACATCGCAATCTCAGATCAATTCAAAACCCTAACTCCCTCCTCCTCAATGTCTAGAAACCCTAAAAAAGTCCACAGTTCCAAACGAAACCCTAGGGTCAATCAAAAGCTTATTGTCAACGAAAGAATCAAAAAGGTGTATATAGAGACAAAATCATATGAAGAGTTTTCGTTGAATTTCTGTGAAGGTTCGTTACGATTTCAGTGATACGACTTTTGATCCCATTTTGTGAGATTTTCGAGAAATTAAGAGAGAGGAGGGACGGGTGGGTGGTGCGCAGCTTAAGGACCTATTCTTTTTACATTTCCTTTCTTTATTGGTTTTACCCCGTGAAGGGAGGTTCGGCTGTTCTACGCCGCCTTTGTCCCTTTCACACTTTGATAAAGATTAGAATGTCACGCGATCCAAACGCGTTGAAGCCAGTAAATTCATAAATAATAATGGGCGTAACAATTTCACTACATTAACGTTGTCTTGCATAAATGAAACAATTAAGTGTAACGGTCACACTTAGGCCTCGGTGGTGTCAGGGCGAGGTGAGTTTGTATCAGGTTTTAATAAATTAATATCTAAAAAATATTTTTTTCATATCAAATTCATTTATTAATTTAACTCTAACAAATCGTTTTATATCGAATTTGTGTCGTCTATGAATTTTATATAACCGGTATGTATACGTGTCATGTCGTATATTTTTTTTAATTGACTTCACTCATATTTGATCCATTTATTAATAGTATCAGATCGGGTCCACTCATTTATGAAACGAGTGACTTAAGGAATAAACAAATCTTAAAATTTTGTATAATGTTTGTTCGAGTCAACGGATTATATTATATTTTGACATCTTTAGTTACACCATGTTAGTATTATCACGTGATATAATCGTCTAAAGGCGATCACAAGGGCCCACTTTTGTTGTTTAGTGAGTTATCATTACATAATTAAATCACGTGACATTGCCAACCACGTAGTATAATTATTACGCTCAATAGTTATTACATACCATGAGAGGTAAAAATGCAGAAAAGGAAAATTACAGTGAGACCCACAATAGTTTTGCTTAATTCATGAGATATCCTAATGTTAGCTGAAATTACATATCATCCCCCTAAGTTGGTGTTGATATTCGACATTCCTACTGTGACGGAAGTCAAAGATGATCACCGAAAGTGATGATGTCAGCAAATGTCCAGACTTACCAAATAAAGGCCTAGGTCATATACCAAGGCTATAACATCTAATCGTTCTCCTTGTCTCCATGGTATCACCTCTTAATGAAATTATATATATATATTAATTGCAAAGTTAGGTTTATTTTGGAATTGAAAATATTTGGATGGTGGATTGCATGTGCTTGCTTATAGAATTCAGTATTTTTCAATAAAAAAACAAATGGAGATCAATTTGGTTCATTAAGTTCTTTAGAGGGATGGATTGTAAAAAGAGACATGATGTAATTGTTATAGAAATATGTATATACTTAGATTATATTAAACTGTATAAAATCTAATTTATTCACTAATCTAAACATAAATGTATATAAATCAAAATCAATGCACTTACATTGATGCAGAACAACACGAATAGTAAAATCTAGAAATTCAATAATAACAACAATAATCCGAACTCTGTGTAATCACAGTTTTCTTAAAACAAATTTGTTCTCTCTCGATAGTTAAGGTTGATAAACAACTGTCTCCTAAGATAGAACGCATATCGTTCTTAAGAATGCAACACTTTAATCTCCAAGACTCTAATAAATAAAATTTTGTATTTATACTTGAACTAAACTTGAAATAATAATGCAGCAATATGCAAAAAGAGAGAAGCAATAATGAATGCTTAATTCATTATTTTGGATAATTGAAAGAATTAGAATGAGAAAGCAATTTTTAAATTGTTCAATGGTATGTTTTGAGAATGCAATGAATCACCTATTTATAAACTCTGGTGACTTTTTATAAAAGTTATAACCTAATGTAATGATACTTTTTAATTCAAAAAGTATCAATGGTGACTTTATGAAAAGGGACAATCATTTGAAATAGTGTTTTTTAGTCCAAGAGATATCACTAGTGACTTTTATAAAAAATTGTGACTACTTGTAATGGTGTCTTTTAACCAAAATGTGTTAATAAAGGTTTTATGAAAAAGATGTAACTATTAGGATTGATGTATTTAACCAAAAGTCACCAATTTTGAAGTAGTAGTCTTTCATGTCATATTCACTTCACACATTTTCAATTGCTCCTAAAAATCACAAATACTTTAACAACCTTTTCAATTGCTCCTAAAAGTCACATAGTCTTTAACAATTTCTCATTCAACACTACCATTATTTCCAACAATAATTTTAGACACGATGAAATATATCCCACAAAATATAATCAAATCATAAAGGTTGTTGGTGTAATTTTTCTAGTTGCAAAACTTAGCAGTAATGAACTTACTCTTATTGGGGAAGTATGCATTAACAGAAAAATAGGCATCATAGTTGAACATCACCTATTTCTTGTTAAACAGGAATATAGAAAAATGATAACTTTAAGGGGTAGCTCAAGTGATAATAGGGATGAACGATAAATTCAAAACGTTTTAAGTTTGAATCTTTTCATTCTCTTGAAGAAAAACCCTCATGAATACCCTAGACTTAATGCGAAATGAATGACTTATTTTTAACCGAATCGAGAACAGAAATAGTCGCGGTGCACGTTGATTGACCCAAATAATCATGACCGTCAAAAAAAAAAGATAGATAGGTGATAGGCCTAACTTTGATATATATATATATATATTGGAAACTTTTAGCCCAATATGCCATCAAGATATTCAATCAAATATTCCTCTCTCGAAAATTCAGAATAACACAATCAAAAAGCTAGGACTGGATTCTATGTACCAAAAAAAAAATGGGTATAGTAGTCCAAACTTAAGCATCCTAATTATTCCTTTGTGCTATTCAAAAATTAGTTTAGATTAAAATTATTTTTTTCACATTTTGTACTTTGAAAGATTTTAAAATTCTCACTGTATACTTTCAAAGATTAAATTTTTCATATTATTTTCTCAATGTATCAAAAATGTTTCAATGTTACCCTTCTATTAACTTTCATTATCAAAAGTCAAAATCAATTCATTAACACTAGCAGAAAAACAAACGGAAAACTAATCGAAATGTCACGTTATAACACTTTTGATATATTGAATATACAATATAAAAAATTTAATCTTTAAGAATATAAAGTAAGAATCTTAAAATTTTTAAGGGTATAAAATATAATTCACCCTAAAATTAAAAAATTAATCCTAACTCAAAAAAAGTGTCACTTATGACCATTTGGACAACTTAGGTTCGAATCTTTTGTCCGGACGTAGGCCAAAAGGAAAAACAATGGATTAGATTCAATCAAAAGGTATTAACAGCGTCTCGAAACATGACTCAATTTTTTATTTAAATTTAAATTAATATTTGAGTAAAAAATTTGATTTAATATAAAAGAATTCAATGGACAAACTCAAATTTAAAGAAAGAGATACCCAAATTTAAAATGGGGTAACAATGACCATTAGATCTTTAAAAAATGGTGAAATCTCAGTATTAAAGATTTAAATCTCCCTTGATTTGAATAAAAAAATGAGTTTCTCTTAATTTTGTATAAGCTTGAGTTAAGGGTCGGAGCAAGTTTTTTAAATTTTTTTACTAAAATTTAAATTTTAGTTTATATTTGAGTAAGGATCGAAGATGCCCTAACTAGTAAACACCACGAATTAAACAAATTTTATTTCAGGAAAACCTTACTAACAACATGTGGAAAATATTGGGATCATAGGCTTGTTCCTATCACAATTCAAATGGATAAAACTGATTTTTCATATAATTAAGGTAAATTTTATTTATCTTTATTTTTTCCCCCTGGGTAGGTTCTTGATTAAGCATACAAATAAGAAACATTTGAAGCTAGTAATCTATAATATAAATCATGACAGATTTCAATAAATTCATCCGACGATTTCAAATAGATTTATCTAACGGCTACCAAAATCTCTCTCAAAATCATTAACATTGTACTGTGTCTTTAGATACGGATTACTCATAGTATATGTTTATTTAACCCCAAGTGGCAGCTGATCCAACTGTATCGAAAAAATAAACATAGGTTTTATCCTCCAAATTTTTAAAAGGCTCTACAATTTTAGATATATCACTAGTCTACAAAAAAATTAAATCCATTAAATTTTAAGTCCTACGAAATAGCCCCAAAAAATTAAATCCAATCAAAAAATTTTATTGCAATAATTTATGCATATAATTTAATTCATAACATTAAAAACTTAAAAATTAAAAAAATTTAAAAAAATACTCAAAAGTCAACTTATATATACTTTCATCAACTTTTTTTTTCTCTCTCTCTCACTTCGGTAAAAAAAAAATCAAAAGTTAAAATCTTTTTTTCGATAATATTAACACATCTTTCTTTTGTCTCATTCTCATATAGAAAATTAAAAATAATACTAAAAATAAAAGGCCTCCATTTAATATCTCCGTTTTAGGTCTCAAATTGGCTTGAGTCGCTCCTGATCTTAAGTAATAACAAGAATAAGCTGTAAACCCAAACTTTTTGAGTTTAGATTTTTACAATCTTCTAAAGTTAAGTCTCGAGAGATTTATCCTTCATAAATATCTTAGTTCTGGCACAGATGACTTGTCTTTGACTAAATTAAAAAAAAAATTAATTAAAATATGTGTAAGTTAAATTAGACACCTTAGACCGTTAAAAAAAAAAGGTAATATCATATATTTTTAATTGATGATGCACTTATTTTTAATGATGGACTTAAGACTTATGAGGACTTGTCTTATAAGGAAACTAACTTGCACGCACTCATGGCACCGCGTGGATAGGGAAAACTCTCAGTTGTTCCAAAATTTCTGAGTGGCCAAACAGAGGTGGTAAAAGTCCTAGAAACCAACGGATTCTTCAAGTTGTCGACATATGAGATAAACTTTTCGTCGACAAGGTTATTAGTTGATTTAATAATTATAATTTTTTATTTTTAAATTTAAAGATTATGAATTTAAATTTTATCGTCTATTCTCTATAATAATATTCGACTGAAAACAAACCTACATTAGAAATTATTATGTATTTTGAGAGCTATACAAAAAATATAAGTTTGCACGATGAGATTGACACCACCAAGTACAACAAAGTCAAGGAAGTTGGTGAGAATTTTCGAAGTTTCCGGAGTAAAGATAGGTTCAATTGTAAACTAACCCATAAATGCTACTAAGAAAATGGTCTTTTTATGCAAACACACAGAGCATTTGAGATATGAAAGTCAAAGTCTGTTAATAAGCTCTTGCCCTAGAGCATAGTCCATCTTGTTACATGAGTTAATGATCCCGAACTATCGACCCCTTTCTTCCATGAGGAAACTATTGAGTCGTTGTCACTAGTCTTACATTTTATCTCTGATTTTTAGAATATTATCGTTACATATTTTTTCCGAGTTTGAAAGTGTTATTGATTTTACTATTGTTTCTATTATCGATTTCAAGTCGAAGATATTAGAGATAGAGTATATCATGAAAATTATTTGATGATGCACAAAACAGTCTTATTCAAGATTAACAATCTGAGTGTATGATAAAATGTAATTAATAGAATAATCAATGATAATAATGTAAATATCGGATTAATACACAAATATATAGTAGTTCGATCCGAGTAATCTACTCTACTCTAAAAAAAGGCAACGATGAGCGAAAGACCTTTTATTGATTAAGTAAGGTGAAAGAGAGAGAGATCAATAGTTAATCCCGAAAGGGATATAATAGCTATGAGAGAAAAAAAATTATGTATGGGATGTGTAGAGAGGTGTCATTTCATGTAGAGAGAGCTTACAATTTATAGGCACAAAACCTTAGAGACAGTAATGTGAAGGTAAAGATATTAAATTTTCAGAGAGTTACAAAAGATAAGTACAATTAAAGGTTGTCTTAAAGTGAATATCCCGATAATTGTTCCCCACAATTTTAATTTTTTTGAACTTCTTGAACTCTGTACTGGGCCAAATGAATGAATTAGACTTAATCCACCCTGTAGCTAATTTGGGCCTAGTTTATTAATTGGATCTGGCCCAATTAAATCTGAGTTGGTCATCACTCAAAAATGTCTCCACCATGTGTAAGATTGATCTCACTCTAAAGTCTAACCCCCTTAGAATACTTGAACAATTTGGTTGTTTCTATCTATATTAAAATTTTTAAAGAGATGGTTCTTTTAATACACTTGTCGTAGGTTTTAGTCCTTAAGTTTTTGTATTAGTTCATAGCCAAGCTTAATGGTAAATTCGCAACAAATAAAAAGAAACGAAAAAGAAAATGAAAACCTTGGCTTTATTAATAGGATTTTTTGGATTTTTGTAGGCCTCAATTAGGTCAATCCAATGGGCCAAATTAAAAAATGGCCCGTGACCCAATACAGATCATTTTTTCAACGATTTTTTTATTTTTTGTGTAATTCATATCCAAATTCATTAACAATTTAAAATGTGATCCAATTCGAATAATTTAATTTAATTAAATGTTGACGAATTAAATCTAAATTTTAACTAAATTTTTTTAAATATTACTTAATTTTTTAATATTTATAAATAAATAAATGTATATTTTTGAATCAAACTGAATCGAATATATATATATTTTTAAATAATTAATAAAAAATATTATCTAGTTAATCGGATTCATTGATGAAAATTTGATCCATGCCTTGCAGCCGGGCTTTTGTCAAAGGATTTTTACTAAAAATCTTGGATAAATTACGTCTAGACCTTCTGAGATTTGTCACTAACTCACACGAACCCCCTCTGGTATGAAAAATAACATTATAACCTCTTGAACTATGGGTACATATAACACAAACATCCCTTGTCGTTAGCTCCATTCAATTTGCCGCCAAAATTGAATGACATCAACATATTATTTTAAATAAAATTCTCTAAAATTCAAGAGAAAACCCAATAATTATCCATGCCCTCAAAACACACTCGATCCATCTTCAACCCCCATTCTTTCTCTCTCCCGTCCAATCCTTCCACCTTAACCCTGTGTACACATTGCTGTAAAAAACCACCAAGAAGTGTTTGGGGGAGAGGAAAAGGGGGGCGGGGGGAGAGGAAAAGGGGGAGGGGGATGCACCCCAATCCACTATCACTGAAACACCATCCACCCATATTTTGCCACCATCTAGAACACCCCAACCCCTAGAATCTGGTACTAAAAACACCCAAGCCATCACTGAACCCCATACTGACTATTAACCAAGCCACAACAATCCAAAGTTCCAAAGCCACCAAATACGTTCTAGCCCTTTTGTTACCACTGATTATAGACCCACCAAATATGCCACCACGAAGTAGACCCCCACCCCCAAATTCTTTACCACAAAATACCAAAACTACCACTGTACCACGCCCCCATGCAACAGTTACAACTGTCTCTATCAAAATCACACCCTCAAAATTGACGCTGTCGAGACCACCTCCACCCCCGAGAACCTTAGCTACCATTGGATCCCACCCAAGTAATCATAACAGCCACCACACCACCAAGTCGAAAGAGACAGGGGAAAGGAAGAGTCCTTGTTCATTGTTCTAAGAAGAGGGGGTTCCAGCAGGGTAGAGTTTGATGGAGGAGTAATCGGTGCCTTCGATGGTGATGATTGCATAGAAGCTGGGATGAAGATGGGACAGAGGAAAAAATGAGAAATTTTATGGGTTTTGTTTTCGGGTCGGGTTGGTTAATTTTGAATTTGAGATTTTATTTTATTTGAATTTTATCAAGGATAAAATAGATATTTAGCAACTTTTGTTAGGTGCGTTAGCAAACTGTTACTGACTGGAAGTCTCAATATAATTTATCAAATGTGAGGGGTCCATCTATTTAAGTGACAAATCTCTATTATAGATGTAATTTACCAAAAAAAATTTTAGCGGTCAGGCATGGTAAATTAGTGAAGTTAGTGGAGGGTATTTACGGAATTATAAGATAAGTATAGAAACAGAGATTGAAAAATGAATTCTTGTTCTTGAACTCGATCAATCTCTCAGATTCTCAGTATCCAATAACTGAATCTGAATCTGAATCTTCGTTTTGCCATTGAATTTGACCCAATAACAGAGAGAGATTGAAGCAAACAGTAGAGCGATTTTGGAACTCCATGGATATGAAGGCGGAGAGCTGAACTCTGATGTCATTGTTCTGGGTTGTCATTCGTCAGTTAGCAGAGATTGAAGCTATGGTAACAAAAAAAAAAGAAAATTTCTCATTCTCATCCATTAATATACACGAATTTTACCTGAATATTGATTGTATTTACTGTTTATATGATGTTAAATTGCTTAATTAAACGAATAATGATGTAACGTGGATCTGTTATTTGGGTGTAGAACTATTCGATTTTTAGGGTTCTATTGAATAATCTGTTTGTGTTCCTAATTGATCAGTCATTTATATTTATTTTGTAAGCATATTTTTCAAGAAACACTGTAAGGAAAGTGGTTTTGATTGAATTTTGATGCCGAGAGAGAGAGAATATGTAACTTTGAATTTGTGCGTGCAATTTGAAGTAAAAGAAAAGCCCGCAACCAAGTAAAGGTTAAAGAAAACATGAAGTTTAGTGGTAAGTTTAAAGGTTAAAGAAAACATGAAGCTTTGTGGTAAGATTAAAGGGTAAAGAAAATATGAAGTTTAGGCTATGATTTAGATATTTTTGTTGTGATTCATTTTAAGTTATATAGCAATTGAGTAAGGGCTCATTTCATGAGAATTGTTTGGTACCACCTTGTCTGATAGAGTTGGATTTCCAAATGATTATTGCTATGTCCGTTTTATGCTACTATACTTAATTGGTGGCATACATAATGGACAAAATCAAACACTAGTATAAATTGGAAGTGCAGAGGAGATTATGTTTTTTGTAATTTGCAAAATGATTATTATTGGCAGTGGTTATTTTTAAAACTTAATCTGTTGACAGGCTACCTCAAAGAAGGTAATAACAAGGAAGGAGTGGGAGAAAAGACTTACTGATGTCAAGATTAGGAAAGAAGATATGAATAAATTGGTGATGAACTTTCTTGTCACCGAGGGTTATGTTGATGCGGCGGAGAAGTTCAGAATCGAATCTGGAACAGAACGTATCCTCCCCCCCCCCCCCAAAGAGCCCATTTTGTGTTACTGTTGATGTTTATGCATTTCTGGCATAGTATGCTTTCATCTTCTAAGTTATGTGTCGCCTTATAGACAAATAGCAGACATAGATCTTGCTACTATCACAGACCGGATGGCTGTTAAGAAAGCGGTACAGTCTGGGAATGTTGAGGATGCAATTGAAAAAGTCAATGATTTGAACCCCGAGGTTGGCTGATCTATCTTCTTGTGAGAAATGCATTATATTCTACCGGTTGTAATTGTTCAAAACTTGCTAGATCTTCACAAATGCAGGATATACTTGCTTTCTTAAACTTTAATGACAATATGATACATCCTTTTAGGTACATGAACTAACCTTCTCAGTGTATTTTGAAAACAGCACAGAGCACTAGACTTGCTGAATAGAGGGAGACACCACATCTTTTTCTGATTATCTTTGTCATTCGTGGGGTGATTGTTAGCGGCCGAGGTTTCTCTGGAATGATGTCCTTATTTCTTTAGCAAATTCATAATTAATTTAGAAGAGGTGTTTCAAAAGACTCCAGGACAATGGGGACATATGGGTTTGAATTCCTACTAGATCATATAATGGTTGTATACAAGTAAAGGGCAATCATTCTAGTTATCTCACACCATTCTTGATGTGGGATTTTCAACAGTATTTTAGGTTGGCACTGGTAAAACTGTGCTTTGGACTAATATTTGTTGTATTTCATGAAGTTGTGAAATCATTTTATTTTTCCTCAGTAACCAGTAGTTTTAAACTCCACAAACATCTATTTTAGAAGCGTTTAACCTAGTGCTAGGAAGCCATTAATTAATTGCTCCAATGGTAATTTCGTGCTGCCATTTCAAGAAATCCTTAAGTACCCTTTAATTGTTAACATCAATTAGTCTTTCATATGTAGGACACTTCTCACAAATGACGGATCATTGGTTGGATGTTGGTTAACATAACACTCTGTCCACACTTGCTCAAACTATCAAACCATTAGTAGAATGCTTGTAAAAGATTGCACCTCGAGTACTTGAAAGATGTTCTAAAGATCAAGTATGTTATGCTTCTCATGAAGAATTTTTTCATAAAAACAAAGTCATGCCACGCAATCTGGATACTATTGGTTTCTCTTTTTTGTTGTTGCAACTTGCAAAAGAGCACTCTGTACATTTCTGCCAGTCGCAGGTCTTAGCATGATTCTTCTATCTATAATCTATCCCTGGGGTTAAGAATAGTAGGGTAGTATGTGTAATTTGTTAAATAGTAAGATAGTATATGTGTAATTATTGTTATTGTAGGTTAACTATAAATACAAGTGATGTATGAGAGTTAGGTTAAGTTTTTAACCTTTCTCTTTCTCCTTAATATTGTATCTAATATTATGTTACATTGATTCTCTCAATTTAACATGGTATCAGAGCAAAATCAATACAAATTTTAACTGTTGTGCTGTTCATCGTGTTTGTGCTAGTCGTGCTAGGTCGTGCTTGTGGTTGTGGTAGTCGACTGATGTGGCTGCTGTGGTTGGTGGTGGTTGTTCTTGTGGTAGTCGACGTTGTGGTCTTCGGTTGTGTTGTGTCGCTTGTCTGTGTGTGGAGCAGTGTGGAGCATTAGGGTTTGCTCGTTGGAGAAGAAGACATCCAAGCCCAGACCCTGATCCATACCCAGATCCAAACTTAACTTAGATCCATTAGCCTCAGACCAGGCCGGGTTCAAGTCCGGTTCAGTGAGGTCCAGGTCCAGTTCAATCAGTTTCAGTCCGGTTCAGTGCTTCAGTGGGCTTATCTAGTCCCGTTCAACAGTCAAGTCAGGCTATTCTTCCCGGTTCAGTGGTCCAGTGGGTATTTCTGGTCCGGTTCAGCCCTCAAGTGTGCTTCTCTCGTCCGGTTCAGCAGTCCAATCAGCCTATTCTTCCCGGTTTAGTGATCCAGCAAACCCAGCTAGTCTGGTTCAGTCTTCTAGCTTCCCTCTTTTCTCTGGTTTTACATTGCAGCACTTCGTGTTCCATATTTGCTACACTGTAATGGAACCCAAGCAAGATACCAAGTCTCTTACTCCGTCTTTGCCACCCCCAATCTTATCAATGGTCTCATTACCTCTGTTAAACTCAATGAGACCAATTATACTTTATGGTCCTAATCCGCTCAAATATTTCTTCGAGGCAAATGATTTAAGCAATATTTGGTGGATCCTAAACCTAAGGAAGATACTCCTGGGTATGATCAGTGGGAACAAAAGAATGCTCAAATTATGTCTTTACTACTGAATAGCATTGAGCCTAGTATTAGTTTCATTCTACTCTATCTTGACACTGCCAAGGAGATATGTGATCACTTGACCACTATGTATTCTGGTACAGGTAATTTTACCCGTATGTATGAGGTGTGCAAGGAGTACTTCCGGTTAGAGCAGGGTATTTTGAGCCTTGCAAATTATTACTCTCATGTTCGGGGTGTCTGTGAGGAGATAAAAACCTACCATCCTTTTACTACCGATGCAGTAGTTTGGCAGAAGCAACATGAGGACCTGAATGTCGTTAGATTTTTGGTAGGATTGAAATCTGAATATAAGACTATTCGTTCTCAGATTTTGAATGGTTCTAGTCTTCCATCACTGCTTGAGGTGTTCTCTCGTTTACAGCGTGCTACATTGTCTACTCCTTCAGGCATTGATCATGGTGTCTCTACTGATCGCTCAGTTCTTGTGGTTCCTAGTAGCTATAGTGATGGTCATCGAGGTGAACGTGGTAGTCGAGGAGGTCGTACAGGTGGTCGTGGGGGCCATAGTGGACCCCGTACTCACTATGGTTGTGGAGGGCACACTGTTGATTTCTGTTGGGATTTACATAAAAAACCTTCTGGTGCTGTGAACCAGGCTTCTTATCAGGATGATACCTCCGTTGTTGCTCCCATATCTCGGTCAACTCCACCAGACACTGGATCAGTCACTATTACACTAGGTCGAGAGGAGTATGCCCAGTTTCTGCCCCAACAACAGGCTGTCCCATCTCCCTCCACTGCTATTTTTGTCTAATCAGGTACTGCTTCTACTTGTTTATTGTCCTCCACTCGCAGTCCCTGGATCATAGACTCTAGCGCTTTTAACCACATGACTGGTGTGTCTACTATTTTTTCTACTTATCAGCCTGCTACTTTTACACGTAGTGTTACTCTTGTTCTAAATTTTTAAGTCTTGGGACTACTCACTTGAGTCCTGATATGTTTCTATCTTCTGTGTTATTTGTTAGTTTCCTTTTAGTTTACTTTTCATTAATAAGATTACTCGTTTTCTCAATTATTCTGTGATCTTTTATTCATCTTATTGTATTTTTCAGGATCTCAAGACGAAGAGGAAGATTGGTACGGCGCATGAAGCTGGTGGCCTATATTACTTTGATTTTGATTCCCCTACTCGGGCCTTACAGACCTCGTTGTTTCCTTTTCAGTGACATTGTCGTCTTGGACATCCCTCTCTCTAGAATCTGAAGCGTCAAGTTCCCAGTCTTAGTTGTGTGTTGTCTTTGTCTTGTGAAGTTTGTCAACTTAGTAAGCATCACCGTGTGTCATTTCAGTCTAGAGTCAATAATCGTGTGTCTAGTCTATTTGAATTAGTCCATTTTAATGTATGAGGTCCAATAAAGAATATTTCATATAATAAATATCCTTATTTTGTGACATTTGTGGATGATTATTGTCGTGTAACTTGGTTATTTTTGATGAAAGCTCGATTTGAATTATTCTCTATCTTTGAGACTTTTCGTAAGGAAATAAAAACTCAGTTTGGTTGTCGTATACGTACTTTACGTTCTGATAATGCTTGAAAATATGAATCTGATTCTTTTTCAGCTTATCTTAATAAAACTGATATTATTCATCAGACTTTTTGTGCTTACATCTCTCCACAGAATGGTGCTGCTAAACGCAAAAATCGTCATTTGTTGGAAGTCACTCGTGCCTTGTTATTTCAGATGAATATTCCCTGATATTTTTGGAGTGATGCTATTCTTACTGCTTGTCATGTTATCAATCGTATGCCATCCTCTGTATTAAATAGGCAAAGTCTATATTCAGTCCTCTTTCCTAGTAAACCCTTATTTTCCCTGACTCCTAAGGTTTTTGGTTGTGTCTGTTATGTTCACAATTTGGGTGTTGGGTTTGACAAACTTGACCCTCGAGCTACTAAATGTGTATTTCTTGGTTACTCCCGCAAGCAGAAGGGGTATCGTTGCTACAGTCCTTCTCTGCACCGATACTTTACTAGTGTCGATGTCACGTTTGAAGAATCTGTTTCATATTTTTCAGCACCTTCTTGGCTTCTGGATCTGGACTTTGGGTCATCTCCTGTTCCACTATCTCTTTCCTTATCTTCAGATATTCCGCTGCCCACTGTGTTACCGTCTACTTTACCTCTCCGTGTCTACTCTCGCCGTTCTCGCCCATTGATTGAGGTGCCCGTACCATCTTCTTTGCCGCCTTCTGATCCTGATACATCAGGTAATTTAGACTCTTTACCTATTGCTCTTCGCAAAGGTATCCGTTCGTGTGTTACTAATCATCTTATTTCTCATTTTGTTTCATATGATGCCTTGTCTCTTGTCTTCTCTTGTTTTACCTCTCAATTATCTGCTATATCTATTCCTAAGTATTTGTAGGATGCATTATCTGATCTGGGTTAGAGGAAAGCTATAGAGGAAGAGATGGATGCCTTATATCATAATGGGACTTGGGATCTCGTTCCTTTACCTCCTGGTAAACGAACTGCTGGCAGTCGTTGGGTGTATACTGTTAAATTTCATCCCGATGGATCTGTGGAGCGTCCCAAAGCCCGGCTTGTTGCAAAAAGCTTTACTCAGACTTATGGTATTGATTATGAGGAGACTTTTTCTCTTGTTGCCAAAATTTTCTCTATTCGTATCTTGATTTCTTTGGCTGTTAATCTTGATTGACCCTTATTTTAGTTAGACGTCAAGAATGCCTTCTTACTTGGTGACTTGGTTGAAGATGTATATATGGAGCAGTCACCTGGGTTTACTGCTCAAGGGGAGTATGGTAAGAGTGTATGTCGGTTAAAGAAATCTTTGTATGGTTTAAAGCAGTCACCAAGGGCATGGTTTGGTAAGTTTTCAGATGCAGTTTTAGAGTTTGGTCTTCTTCGATGTCAGACAGATCATTCTGTGTTTTATAGACAGACAGATGCTGGATATGTCCTATTGGTAGTCTATGTAGATGATATTGTGATTACTAGAAATAACTCTGAGGGGATTGCCAAGTTAAAAATATTCTTACAGGATCGATTTCATACCAAGGATTTGAAAAAACTCAGGTATTTCTTGGGTATTGAGGTGGCTTGATCTAAACGGGGTATTTGTTTATCCCAGAGGAAATATATACTTGACATGCTTGAGGAAGCAGGTTTGCTCGGTGGCAGACCTATTGATGTTCCAATGGATCCGAATCAAAAACTTTTGATGGATGATGGTGCACTGTTTGAGAATTCTAGGTCGGTATCGCAGATTGGTTGAGAAGCTCAATTATCTAACTATTATTCGACTGGATATTTCGTATGCAGTCAGTATAGTTAGTCAATGAGGTGTCCTAGTGTACCACATTAGTTACTCGTATTTTGCGATATCTCAAATGTGCTCCTGGATTTGGATTGTTATATCGAGCTAATGGACATCTTAGAGTGGAAAGTTTCTCAGATGTTGATTGGGCTGACACTCCTTCTGATCGAAAATCAACCACTGGTTATTGTATTTTCTTAGGAGGTAATGTTGTCTCATGGAAAAGTAAGAAACAACCTGTGGTAGCAAGATCCAGTGCTGAGGCTGAGTATTGGGCAATGGCACATACGAGGAGTGAGCTGACGTGGCTACTACACTTCCTTCAAGAAATTGAGTTTCCAGTTTAACTTCCTTTACAGTTGTTCTGTGACAACCAGACAGCTATCCATATCGCTGTCAATCCTGTGTTTCACGGGAAAACTAAGCATATTGAGGTTGATTGTCACTTTATTCGGGACAAGATAGAAGCTGGGGAGATTACAACTCTATTTGTGAAATCTAAAGATCAGCTTGCAGATATGTTTACCAAAGTATTGAGTCGTACACGTCTTACAGCTATTTGTTTCAAGCTTGGATTATATGATATATATAGTCCAGCTTGAGGGGGAGTGTTAAGAATAGTAGGGTAGTATGTGTAATTTGTTAAATAGTAAGATGGTGTATGTGTAATTATTGTTATCGTAGGTTAACTATAAATACAAGTGATGGATGAGAGTTAGGTTAAGTTTTTAACCTCTCTCTTTCTCCCTAATATTGTATCTAATATTGTGTTACATTGATCCTCTCAATTTAACACCTGCCATCTGCTGCTTTTAGTGCTGGCCCCGGGAGCAGTGGGTGCTGCTATCTGTTTCTGTTTGCTTTGCTACTTATGCTAGAGTCCTCTGGACCCAAGAATGGATTTCCATTATGGACATTCGTTTTACATCATATAATTCCCTTGATGCCTAAATGATGTTGATCAATTAATATGTAGTCTAATCTGGGGACACTCAAAAGGGGAGGAAAATGGTATCTTATGGTACCTAAAATGTCAACTTTGACAAATTTGTATCTGAGAGTTGTGGACACAGCCTGATAATTCTTTTTCCATTCATGTGGTAGTTTTGTGGTGCTGAGGGGAAATTAGTCGTGTTTCTAAATCAAAAGTTTCATTTTTTTATACGTTTTATTTTGCAGATACTAGATACGAATCCCCAGCTCTTTTTCCATCTGCAACAGCAAAAGTTGATAGAATTGATTAGGCACGGGAAGGTGGAAGAGGCTTTGGAGTTTGCTCAGGAGGAGCTTGCTCCAAGGGGAGAGGAAAATGTAATCCTCAGCTCCTTATAACTTTTGGGCCTTATTTCTTTTATTAACTTATATATTGCACCAAATGTGAAGATTGGTAAGTATTGTTTTTGGCATAAGTTTTCGCAGCCTAATTTCAGATCATTCTTGGTATATTTGCACAATTTAGTTGCAAATACTTACTCTTTTAGCTAATCTCAATTGCTGCAGCAAAACTTTTTAGAAGAGTTGGAAAGGACAGTTGCACTGCTAGCTTTTGATGATGTCGCCAACTGTCCTGTTGCAGAGCTTATGGATATATCACAACGCCTAAAGACAGCCAGTGAGGTGAATGCAGCCATCCTTACTAGCCAAAGTCATGAAAAAGTTGAGTTACTTTCTCTTGCCTATATTTTTGTAAGTTACAGCTGCATAAGATTTGTATGATACTAATTTTCAATCATGCTGCTGCTCATAAGTTTCTTTATTGTAACACTCATCAAAGTCTTGACCATAATACCTGGCTAGTTCTGAAATTACAAATTCAAAGGGTTTTCTCGTCTTAAGAGACTTTAATAGGCCTGAATGCTAATGTTTCTAATTTTTACTTCAATTTTTCTATTTTTAATTTTTACATTGAGGACTAGAATTATGTGAAGTGTTACTATAACACCATTCTAACAGGTAATGGGTGGGCCAACAGATTGTAAAGAAGATTGCTATCCCTTTGTAATCATGAAGGATAAACTTTGATCCCACCTGTCAAACCCAGATACTCAGTGCTATAGAAAAGCAGTACAAGATGTTAATTCTTGGAAATAGATGGTTAGGCAACTGATTATTACATGGTTTGTTAGGAAACTGACAATAAATTAGTAAGGTTAGGTATGGGATTTTCATATTAGTTGTATCAGTTGTTGGCTAGCGTGAGTCATGGTTTTCCAGAGGGTTGTACACTTCTGCCCAATGAAGGATGAACTTAGTGAAACATTTTGTAGTGGACTTCATATGCACGATCCCCTATGTTATGCTCAATTGGGTTATATAATTGCATTATGGCCTACTTGTGAAAAAATGACAGTCAAAAAGTTGGGGATGTCAGCAAATGGTTCTTTTACCTTATCTATATCAGTAAGGTTAGCATCTGATTTCAGAATTGAATGCTGGGAAGCCTGAGTGTGTCGATTACTTTCAACATTGAATCACAGGCATCTGCCATGTAAATACCTCTGTACTCTAATTTATGTATACGTATGCTTTATGTAGCCTACTTAAAGAATGATCTTTTTTCTGAAGGCTCTCCCGTTTCAACTGATCCTTAGTTCTTCATATTTTTACCGAATTTTCTGCATTTTGGGCAGTATTATAATAATTATTGGTGTATATATGTATGCATATTGCATTGTACATGACAAGAGTTGTTAAGATTTACATTGATCAATTGAAAAACAGATCCAAAACTTCCGAGCTTATTAAAGATGCTTATCTGGGCCCAAAGCCAGCTCGATGAGAAAGCTGCTTATCCTCGGATAAATGATATGTCAACTGCCATGCTTGAAGATCCTGCTGTTTGAAAGCTCCTTGTGTACAATACCCATATTGGACAAATGTAAAGGAAAACCATGTACTTCTACTAGAAAATGACTTTATGCAGTTAGCCACTCACGGTTGCCATTTTACTAGGATTTGTGATGTTAGGCTGTTACATTTACTCCTTCAAATCTTCTCAGTGACTTTCAAGCTGTTGTATAGACAATTGTATCTCTCAAATTTAAGTTCAAGCTCTGCTGTGATTCCTTTGACGCATAATGTTAGATTTATTTGACTTTGCTCAAGTTTATTATATTGTAACAGCTTTAATGGGAGGGAGAGGCTGTAGTCAAGTTTGATACTATCATTCTAGAATGGTTGTCTCACTATCGCACTCACTTCTAGTATTATCGTCAAGTTTGGTCTTCTCTATACGTCGAAACTTTCATTTAATTTATGTTATTGGTAACTTGTACAAACCCTATTCTTGTGCTCTACCCACGATTTATCGTGTAATAGGTATTTCACAATCAAATATGTGCAATATTTTTGTTTGTTGTGGGATATGAGAAAATTTAAGTGGTAGGTAGTCTCATCCCATTTTCGAGTGTGGCAAATTCTTTGGGCAATTGTGCATTTGCCATTGTTCTTAGATCTACCATTCTGCCTCTACAACAACATCATACAGTTGTGAAGGTTAACTTGGCTGCCTACAACATTTCCTCCACTTACTGGATGACTATTTTCTCTCACTTTGAACCAATGCCAGTTCTGTGAAACATTTCTGTTGGGCGTTTTGATTAACTTGATGTACACTGTGCTAATAATATTCCAAGATAAGAAGACATGAAGGAAAATTTGATCCAACGTCTGTAAACACATATGAAAAGAAACAATTTGAGAGTTATAGATGAAAACCTTGTTCATTAATATTGTTGTACACACCAAGTGGCACAATCAGAGTAATCGGATATTTAATAAACTCTATGGAACCCGTTAATCTAATGGTCTATATTAAGGTGGTGTTTAAAAGTAAAATAAAAAATGGATAATTTCATGTAAAAACTGCAGTCGTCGGATCGGTGATAGATTTGATACAAGTTTTTTGGTACATAGCGTTGCTAATAAAAAATAATATATATAACATTGTTGGTTCAATTTTCCTGAGTTATTCATCCTTTCTGCAGAAATTTTGTACTCTTTACCCAAATAATGTACGGTTAAAAAAACATCTCTTTCAAGTGAGCTTTGTAAAACTACATATTTGAAAAAAAAGTTTAAAAGTGCAATTGTTTAAGGAAAAAAAAAAGTTTTTTTAGCTTGGGAATTATGAAAAACTCCCCTCCCCCTCCCCACCCAACATAATAATTACAAACACCATCCTTGCAGCAAAATATTTAGAATGCAACCAACCCAAATGAAAAAATGGGCAGTGAAAGACTGAAGTAAAACCACAAAGTTTATTGGAACTCAACCCAAGATCACATAAAACTGCATAATAAAATCACAAAATTAACAGGACTCAACCCAGATCACATAAACCCAAGTAGTAGTTTTTGAATAGTCGTGAGTTTTACCCGGTTGAAATGCTCTCTCTCTCTCTCCCATACTGCAGCAACCATCATCAAAGTTGAGCGCATAGCTTGAAGGGTCATAGTGAAACTTGCACTGCTGTTTTCCACCACCATTCTTCACTGCCTTCTTCACTGCAACCCTCATTCTTGAAAAAAGGCTCTTACATTGCTTCTTACTGTAACTATTCACCCAAACCAAATTCCCAAACAAACCCATTTAGATTTTGGCTATAATATTATATCTCAACCTTTACACCAATCCCAAGCTCTGCAAAAGAAGTTTTCAAACCCAAACCTCTCTAAGCAAGACCAACCCAAACTTTTCCTCAATCTAACTCCCTATGAATGCAAGCAATTGTACAATTACCATAAGATAGAAGAATCAAAAACTCCCACAAAACCAGGAAATTAGTTAGCAAGGATTTCTGGGTCTTTTCAAGATCTTGGATTTGAGGAGAGAGAGAGAGACAGACGGAGGAGAGGAGAGAGAGAGCTTCAAAAGCTCAGAAGATTACCAGAATGAAAGGTGTGGGGGGTTATATACAATAAAAACAGCGTCAAAAAGAGGGGTTCAAACTTTTTTTTAACGAGTACAAATGATGCCGAAAGCAAAAACACAAAAATGCAAATCTTTTTTGTCTTTTAAAGAAGCTGCGCCACCTTGCAGTTGCAGTCTTCCACATTGCTATTCTCTTGTTTGCATTGGGAGGCTAAAATTCCATGTTCCATGAGAGAGAGAGTGCAGTGGGAAGAGAGCTTGTCTATGGTCGTATCACTATCAGAGTGGTTGTAAAATAACAGTTGGAAACAAATCAAATCCATTTCCTCGGCACTTTAATGATCAAGTCCTCGTTTCTATTCTAGTTATATAGATTTAGATATTAATTTGGTTTGTTTTTAAATAGAGAACTTCATTATCAAACGTTGCTAGATTATTGTCGAACTACTTTAAAGTTTTGTTTTGTTGAGTAAATTAGGTCTGATCCCTAGTTTTTTTGATCAGTTCTAGGTCGACTCTTTAAGTCACAATTGAATGAGACTAAATCATTGATATGATTATTTATCAATATTGTACAGGAATCTTAAGCTTATATCGTTATTACTATCTTTACACCCCTCCCATCCAATCTACATCTATATGCATAAAAATTTAAAGATAAAGCAACCAATGCTTAGATTTGAGAATTTTTTTTTGTTTAGTAGAATTTTAGGCCACGAGGATGAGCTAAGGGTGAGCTAGGGTAGTTCAAGTGGTAATAGAGATAAATTATTAATTCAGACATTTTCAATTAAAATTTTGACAATCTTTTGTGGTTAGGCCATAAGAAATTTATCCTTTATAAATACCCTAATCTTAACGTGGATGATCTGTCTTTAATCAGATTAAAGAAAAAATTAATTAAAATACACGTAAGCTGACCCAAAACCAAAAAGAATAGAAACGATGGGATTGATGACACTTCACATCCATATTTCAATGAAAAAATTGGGCTAATCATTTATAAATTAATGTAAACATTTTACTATTAATATTATGAAATGACTTCAATTTGAGATACTTTGACATGAGCTTAGCGATTGACCTAATAATCGTTATTGTTCCCATTGTAGAACCTTAAAAGTCACGGGTTCAAACCTTGATATCCCCTCCCTATAATAGCATTTAAGAAAAAGGAAGCATTGGAGTATGGAGTTGTCTACGGTATCAGAAAAAAAAATGGTACCTAATGGTGTTCGAAAATGCTTAGCCCAAGTCTTGGTGATTTTGTGGTCCAAAATGATGGTATTGAGAATATATGAATTGACGATGGATTAAGCTGGGAGGATGAATCAGAAACAGTAAATAAGTGATTCACCATCTGAAAAGTTTGACTAATTCATTGTAATGGAAACTCTTGCTCCTTGGGAATGTATATTTCTTGAAAAAGAAGGTTACAACAAGTTATCTTTCATACAATGCTTTAGTGATATCAGTGTATCAACGAGAAAATTGCCAGTCTCTTATGTGTAGTGTGATAGTATTCTATTTATACGGATGATCCTTTTAGGGTTTCTTACAGCTTCATTTTCCCTTTTCATTGATTTTGTGGTCCCCTCTTCTTTTGTCCTTTAGTAATCTCTGACATTTGACGCCACTGTATCCATGATTTTTAGGTAGTTACGTGCACAAATATTCCCTTAACTAGAGAGTACACGATCGTTTGAGGCTTCAGAAGTTATCCCTTGGACACGTGATGCGAAGCGGGGCATTTAGGGCCTAGTAAGTACCGAGCTCCTTTACCCTGGGCTACTTAACCCTGAGCTTGCTCTGGCCGAGTAGGGTCATGCGGAGTTGGACTTTCTGCTAGGCTTCCTTTTTCGGATTATGACCTATTCCTTGTTACGGAGTAGATGGGCTGTTAGGGGATTTCTTGGGTCGTTGCGCACCCTTTTTTGCCTATTAAGTGATTTGGGTTTAGGATGAGCAGCTCACTCCAAAATACTACCATTATTAGTACCGTATCGATATTTATAAATTTTTTGTGTATTTTTATAATTATTATGATAATTATTTTTACTATTTTCATAATCCTTACGATGTTAAAAAATGTGGTGATTGATCGTAAGTACCACATTAGTTGTTAAAACACTTACAACAATGATAAAAATAATCACAATAATTGTAAATTACTCACAAAAATGATAAATTTTGTTGTTATAGAATAACCCACAAAAATTATAAAAATACCCATTAAAAACACAATTTAAAGATACAAAAGCAAATTTTTTTTCAATACCCTAGTGAAGTCCTTCGAGTGTATCAATATGGCAAAACATGAAGAAGTGGTATTGGTATATTTGAATTAATCGTGGAGGAATCTGATGCATGATCAGTCAAATCATAAAAGTCTTTTGGCTCCCGGCCTCCATTGTCTACAACTACAACAGATGGCAGTAGGGAAGAAATAAGCAGTGATAAGTTTTTCCATTACCTCATTTCCTTTGTCTTCATCTTCAAAGCCATTTATCTTCTACATATTCTCATTAAATTCCCTTTTGTCCAATTCTAAAGTTACCCCTATTCATCACTGTACATCAATGGGCACCACCACTGTTACCACCAGTTATAAAGGGTGGAACCCTACATCTAATGACCTGACTGACACACTGGCCCTATGGTACCACCCCCCACCCCCCACCCCCCACCCACACACACACTTTTTTTGTCTTAAACATTGGCACTTTTATTTATAGCCATTATTTGGGACCATTTTTTTTTGTGGGGATGGATGATGGGTTTTATTGGCTGTTGGCAATGGAATTAAGCTAGATCAGTGTGGGACCTTTCATCATCTGCAGTTGATTGATTGATGATTGTGGACCCCATTAATTAGTTGTTTATTATTATTTTCGCTATTCAGTTGATTGATTTGTTGGAAAATGTTAATTTTTTCTAAAAAAATTAGAGCAAATTTAACACAACACTAAGTGTCTGTGTCACGTGGTATGTATACTTAATGAGAGACGGTTACAAAGCCAACTTGTGTCTCACTAGTTGGTATTTTTCAAAAATAAAAAAATAAAAAATTCCGACAAAGATGATAAATGGTAATCATTCATTGTACATAATATTTATCAAGTTAGTGTGAATTATACAATTTTGATCAGATAAATACGTTTAACTAATATTATATGAATTCTTATGGAATTAAATTGTTTTTGTTGATTTAGCTAGTATAAAGATCCGGAAAATAGTACAGTACCAAAATTATACTTTTCAGTATCATACCCAAAAAATTCTCAAGAAATAGTAAATTTTATCCCAAAAATGTTATAAAAAAATCCAAAAAATGATTACATCCCAAACGTTAGTAAGTTACACTGAAAACGTAATATAAACACTCAAAAAAAAAATGATAAGTTGTATGGTACTATTTTTTTTTTGTGGAGTGTAATCATATGAAATTCTAATTTTTTAGGGTCTATAAGTGGGTGTTGGTTTTTAGTTGAGATACAAAGGATTGTGAATTTCTAATTAATGATTACACATTTCGACATGATTAATAAATAATGATTAATAAACAAGTTAGTCTAACAAATGAATGTTTGACACAAGTGATTACATTGGTCAATTTAAGATTTCTTAGTGCTCGATATGAATCTCAAATATTATGACAAAAAAAATCTAACACGACACGAGATTATTGTCGCCGACTGTGTAGGTTTGATCAGTGGGTATCTCTGATGTGAAAATAAAGTGCAAGTCCACTACATTAACTTGTCAGCCCAACTATACCCATCTTCTCTCAACAGTCTGGCTTATTCTTTATAGTTTTCACTTGTCATTTTGCTCTCTCCTTGCCTGTTTTATGATGCTTTCAGCTTGCTCTGTGCCTTTTTTCTGCAGGTTTTCTCACTCCCAACGCCCAATGAAGCTATCAAGATTTGATGTTTCTACCCAAATCTTTCTTTCTTCTTTTTTCTGCTATCAGTAGTCAATTCTTTCCTTCTATGTGATCTTTGATTCAAATTATTCAAAAGTCTACCATATTGTTTAGAGTTTTCACATCTCTCCATGTATATGTAGGTACTACTTTTCTTCCCTTTCCCATTTATAAACTTAAAACAAGGACTTGACTATGGTATGGAAAGAAAATAATTTTCAATGTCGTATCTCAAAAATTTATTATTATTATTTTTTTGAACAGAAAATTTTCATTTCATTCAAACTGGCAAAAGATTACAATCAAAAGATAAAATAGTCATGAGCTCCCTTGGTGGATTAAAGACCCACTCATTTAGTACCGACTATCGTACGTACCTCTAAAATTTATTATTTTGAGAATAATTTTATTTGAACTTAAAAATTTGATTTAATTTGCTGATATAATGATGCAGGTTCAGTGGAACCATTAGACCAAATACTAAGTTCTAATGTTTGATGGAGCCCACAATCAATTCAAATGTCATAGTGAATTAGACCAACAAATTAGGTCAGTAAATTAGGTTCCAATAGCATTGTTGTTACTATTATTATGGATGTTTTTATCACTGTTAAGTATTTTTACCACTTTTCTTCGGTACAAAGAAACAATTATCACTTTTATGGATATTTTTACTATTGTTGTGTGATAACTATTTTTACTATTTTTTTCCGGTACCACAACAATAGTAAAATACTCACAAATATAGTAAATATCAGTATGATAATAAAAAAAAAATTCCGATCCTGTAGACAACTCCTTCAAACAAATAAGTGTCCATAGACTTGAGTATGTACATTGGTGAAAAAGTTTTACCAAAAAATTTACTGTGAATGGTTTGGTCAATAAATCCTGTTAACTTCTTCTGATGACAGCCATTGATCCACATTCATTTGATAAACTTTTTGATAAGTATAAAGCATCTTTGATTGTTGAAAATTGGAGAACTTGTACAAGTCGTGCTAATTAGTTGTATAATGATGGCCCAAATTGATTCCTCTATCCATAATCAAGCACAGGTTTCATGTTGAAGTGAAGTGTCTCTTTCCTTTTCCAAATAAAAAAAATTCTATTTTTCTCCTTTTTTTAGTACTTTTTATGAGCTATTTGGTTTTGTCATTTCGATTTAGCTTTATCTACCTAAGTGATACATTGAGGGGTTCGAATCCAAAAATAAGCCTTTCTAAATGAGATCCGAGATTACTCCGACGAAGCTCCGACAATGTAGTTAAATCAATGGCTAATTCGTCTTTTTTATTTTATTTTATTTGATCAAGTTTAATATATTAAAATAATTTATATAAAATCGTCTATCCAAACATATTTTATTGTTTTTTATTTTATAAAATTATTTTTGAAATCATCTAATCAAACAAGTTCTTTGTCTCAGAAACACGTTTCTAAAATTTTTTTCAAAAATTATTTTTGAATATTATTTTTAGATACGCAAACCAAACACGTTCTTAGTTTTATTATTCCCAGCAAACAATTTACAACATTAGGAGAGTAAACAGAAGAATTGTGCTGCAAACATTTTGAGAAACATGTTATTTGGGCTTTTTGGTTTAAAGGCACATTTGTCTACATGTATGGCCTATTCCCATTATAGGGGCATTATATTTATTAGATTGAGTTTGGTCTAAACAACCACTCTTGTTCTTCGGCAGATATATTTTAAATTTGTTAGGGTGACGATAGTCAGTATTCGAGTTCGAAAAAATAGTTGACATAAATCTGAACAACCTATAATAAAAATATATATATATATATATATATATATATATAGAATTTGCCTTGCAAGTTGTTAAATTTTTGGTTGTTGAAGGCAACAAGACACATTGTCTTTAAGGTGACAAAGTCAAGTGACACCCACATTAAATATAAAGAAAAGTGCACCGTTTTCCACCGACAAAATTAGCAATCAAAGGTTGGCTTGTTTTCTTGTCACGAGTGTATCATAAATCTTATATGTACTCAAATTTTTTGCAGTTAGAATGACTGGAATTCGGTATGTGTCGATTTATGATTAATCCTCTATTTGATTACTGAACTATTCTGAACGAGTTTCGAAATAATTATATGGTACACACCCAACGAGATAGACCATTCATTGCATGGATTAAGAAGGATCTTTGAAGCCGAGGTACATAGTTAGAGATAATCTACTTTAGTACTTACCCAGCAAAAAAAACAAAGGTTCTACTTTAGTCTAAAAAGACAGTTCTTGATAAACAAAAATAATGTGTAGCGCCGCACTGATGTTGGCTAAATGAAAACCAAAAAATGTGAGAATCGAGGTGTAAAAATGCATCATTTTTACAAAATCTCATGTGGATTTGGTCTCTTTATTTTTTCACAACGCAACCCAAGCAAAGATAAACACGAACTGTAAATTCAAATATTTTGAGTTTAAAATTTGATAATCTTTTGAGGTCAATCTCTTGATCATTCGTTAGTATAGTTTGGTTGTAGAACGAGCCTCCATTGACTAGACAAATCATATCCAGACCTTGGGCATAGGTTCGACTTCCTACCGATTGCGCGAATCCTAATTTAACCATTACAAGTGTTAAGAGCTCAGTGGGTGCGACACTTCTCCAAATGGGAATTACCTCCCAGAAGGGACTAGCGTTAGGTTTGAAGATGGTAATTCCCTCGGGGGTCATTTGGGAAGTTAGTATAAGGGGATTGACAAGATGAGTTTGGAGAAAATAGTCCAATAGACTCCAAAACTCTTGCTTAGATGACTTTTTCAAGCCATGAACAGCAATCCCAACCCATAGCTGGTTCGACACCTTAAACCCTTGAATGCGAGTTTTATCAAACCCATAGGAGGCGGGTTTTGGGCAAGCCATACCTGGATTAGTGAGGCAAATATTATTTGTATTCCTAAGTTAAACAAACATAAGTATAGATTTGATTAACCAATAAACAATATAGTCATTTCTAGGACGAATATATTATGATAATACTAATATATCCATTGGTCTCATATCTATATGTGTTGTATATCAAACATGGGTATAAACTAGATTCAACATTGAATCTTATCATTATAAAGAAAAGTTTGAAGACATCAATACAAATTTCCCAAAAAAAAATCCATCCAAATAAGCCATTGAAATTAACCTTCCAGAGTGGCAGTATCCCCCCCCCCCCCCAAAAAAAAAAAAAAAAAAAAATCACTCAAAGAAAGAAATGACCATGATATGAAAAATAGTTTTATGTGGTCAAGATGTTAGAACTCATGACATGGGATTTTATGTTCTATTGAACCAACTCCTTCGGGTTCTCTATGTCCAACGTCTTTAAACCACCAAAAGATAATGTTTTGTCTAAATTTAGAAAGGTTTATCCATCCAAATCATGATTATGTGTTGTTTGGTTCTTTTCCAGAAGTTCATTAATTAGTTTTCCATGACATGTTCATTAGTCAATGAATCATATTGCTTCCTAACAAGACCCTACTTATGTATTTCAAAATGGGATAATTCATTGGTCTCACATACACACCCACAAACACTAGGAGATTAGGGACATTATACATGATCATATCTAATATGGTTAGCCTCAGTTTATTAGTGTTATGAGTGCTACCTAACAAATGGTATACCTCTCTATTTGGGCCCAGCTGGTCTCCTCTGAAATGATGCTCATGAAAAGAGAGTGAAAAAGATAAAGGAAATTCATACTCATACTTGTTGGAAGACTCTAATCCATTATTATTTTTTTGAGATTATAGTTCAATCTTCGGAGCATCGTCCCGTCTCGTCCTCGTTATACAACTATCTGAAATAGAAAATTAAAATTCTAAATTTTTGAGCTCCCTATCTAGAGTTGGTTATATATATATATATATATTTTTTTTTTTTTTTTCAAAATCGAATAAATATTTATATATATTAAAAATAGTAGTACAGCAATCGGAAATAGCATCCAAAGAGTCTAGCCCTTTTGAAAACCATGAAAAGAAGAGAAAGGACCCTGTGTCTCATCGAGACCCCAAGAAAGGGACAAAGACCCTTCACGTGAGCCTCCTTGACCGTGAGCTCAGTCACACACGGGTCACCACCTGACCCACCAACCAAAGCTCCACCAGCTCTCTCTCTCTCTCTCACACACACAAAATGAAAGGACCCCTTCCGTCAGTCAAAAAAAAGTTTCATGGTTTCTACTTTCTACACTGAAGCACGCAATCCCACGTGGAAAACTGTAAAAACCCAACTTCGAAAATAGATGAATCGATGATAATAAGAATAAATTATAAATTAAAACGTTTTAAGTTTAATAATTTTATATAATATTTTAATAAAATTTGAGCTTAACTAGGGTGGGCGGTCCTGATTTGGTTAGATTTAACAAGAGATCTGGGCCCTTGATAGCGGGACAATCTCGGGGACTGGGTGACCCACTTGTTGGGGTTGCAACCTGAAAAATGCCGACACTTTCCCTCTTCACCACCAGCCCCACAGGTCAGCATTCCACCTGGCATGATGAGGTGGAATCACTTTATTGACAAGTTTGCAAAAGGGTATCCTAGGGACCACGGACGTGCCATTATACTGACATTTGGCATGCGATGATTGTTGTAATATTCTGATATACGAAATCCTTATTATCGTGAAATTTTAGGTGTACATAATTTTAGCTATTAATTAATAAGAGAAATTAAAATTTCCAAGAAGGAGAAGTTTTACCCTCTTAACTAACCGATAAGGGAGACTAGAGAATACTCCTACGAGAATTCTAAAATGACTCTAAGATATTTACCATTCTGGGTGTCAATACCCTTTCATAGTTTTCTTCCTTTGGAAATTTACTCAGGAAAAAACTTCTTGACAATTAAAGACAAGTACATCACATAAATAGCTTAATCACTTCTCCCTTCAGAGTTAATGTGACATGCAACACATGAAATTATAACACTTTCTTACCTTACAAAGCCCGTAGGCAGGTTGCTACACATTACCTTTTAGAGGCTACATGTCCTTGCAAGACTCACCTGGAATTCACTCCTATCGGCAATAAGAGAATTTGCTCTGATACCACCTATAATGATCCACCTCAATTGTTAAAATATTATCTGTTTTTGGTACCCATACGGGTATCATGATTTTGTTCCTTTGGGACTTTAAAGTCCCACAAAAAATCTATTGACAATTAAAGGTTAGTACACCGCATAAAAATAGTTCAACCATTCTCCTCTGCCCTCTCAATTTGTTGTGGGATACAATATTGGAAGATGTAGCACCTCCTCACTTCGTAAGACCTGTTGGCATACTGCTACAGAATACTAAGTAGAATTAAGTAGATATTTTCTGAACTCAATTTTACCTCGAGCTTATGTCGAACTGAGCTTAAGCAATCCTTGTATGACTCGAGTTGAACCTGAGCACACCAAAACTCAAAAAATTTGACTCAATTATCACACATAATCACAAATTCTACGTACTGCCATGTTAGATGATAAGTCGCTACCCCATGCTTGGAAATATTCAAGTGGGGATTACAAATTGTGTCTCATTTTAATGGGGAAGATGAAGTGGGGCCATAGATGTACCATTTGTTTTATCCACTTTATGTGGTCTCTTCTTGTTGCTGACTGTTTGAAACAATAAGAAAATAAAAGAATATAAAGTTGAAAGAATCGAAAGTTGAAGGGATAGATAAAATATTATATTTGGTAAAGAAGAAAAATTAGAAAGATAAAAAGTGGATGAATGAGTTTTCTTTCTAACTCACAAAATTTTTTTTATCCAAAATTACAAGAAAAGTGGATGAAAAATTAATTATTTATGTTGATATGTATTTTATTTGTCTATTAGTCATAACCCGTGCCTGAAGGCACAATAAAATATAAAATTAAATATATGATAGAAATGAGTTGTGTAATATTTTTAAGGAGGAAATATATAAATGATTAAATATGTGATAGAAATGAGTGATGTGATTTGACGTTTAAATCTGACAAATAGATGATGAGTGAAGTAAGTGATTGATGATGATTTTGAGGGGAAAAATATGACTGGGATAAAATTCAAACACATTTCTGTTTTATTATATAGATATATCATTTTATATATACATATATTATGTATACATTAATTTCATATATAAATACAATGATAAAATATGTATTTATATTTTTTAAAAAAATAATTTTTTTTTTCATTTTATCAAGCACAAAAAAAAAAAATTAATCATTTTTATTTTACATTTATCCTACAAAATACAAAGGAATGAAAATACATCATTCATATTTTTTTTTAAAGAATAGAAAATATATTCCCCATTTTCTATCGAACCTATTTTTTATCATTCCTATCGAGCGAAGCATAAGACCGGCAGACTTATTTGCGCCCGAAAATTCACACTGTTATTTCCTTAAATTCCCTTATTTTACGAAGTTCCATTAGAATCTCAGAGTGGCATTAGTGAGAATTATTGAATCAAACGGTGGTTTTTAGAGTTAATAATCACCCCTGGACCCACTTGGAGGAGTTAATGGGCTGGGCCCATACAACAAAAATTAGAATTTTTTTACACTGATACTAATTTAAGAATATTGTAACCAATTAGTAATGGGGTCCATTCAAATTATGTCACCAATTTTTATAAAAATATTATTGGGATATAATTTTGAGACATAATGATCGTGAATATTAGATTATCATTAGATCACAATATTAGGGATGATCGAGAGATCAAATTTAACCTATTACAAGTAAGCAATTTTAAGTTCAATACAATTCACGTTCTCTAAGGATAAACCATTATTGTTATTTATAGGCAATGTCCTTGATCCTTACCTTTGGTAGCAATCCCTTCTCACACTAATTAAAAGTTAGTCACCCTCGTTCTTTCGAAACATGTTCTAATCTAATTCAAATTATAATGATAATTATTAAATTCAAAAGAATAATCGGTATAAATTTAATCCTCTTATAAAAATAAAAAAAAACTCAGCAATTTCGAAACACAAACATGATTCTGCAGGTCAAATGCGTTTGACAACTAAATTTTAGTAATTTTTTTTGGATTTGAAAAAAGAAAAGATGGAAAAAGTGGCAAACCCTTGGGTTAGGAAGATTAACTCCAATTTGTTCCCTCAGCTGTGAAAATGGCAGGTTCTATTTCCAACTTGTCTGTCTAAAGAGTTAAAAGAAGAGCTCTCTCTCTCTCTCTCTCTCTCTCTCTCTCTCTCTACGTTGCTATCCAAATCCCAAAGCTCTCTTTTTCAACCTTCGGTTTCCTGTCTGGAAAGTGCATCCACATGCTCTCTCTCTCTCTCTCTCTCTCTCTCTCTCTCTGCAGGTTTTAAGTACTGCGTTGCTTTGGTAATGGCGTAAAAGAATGAGAGCCCTTCCTTCACAACTTCTCCCTCTCTCTCTCTCTAAACTGCCATAACTGTTTTCCTTGTTCTTTGCTTTCTGGGTTTTCTTCACTCATCATGTTAGTTAAATGTTGCTAAATTTAGAGGTGAAAATGGGAGATAAAGGTGGTTGGAGTGTGCTGCCACCTACCGAGGCTCCATTGTATATACCCACAGAAGATCATTGGAGGCACTTTGATAACTCAGGAAATGCTGTTTCTTTTGGGTTTGTTGCCACTGCCATTCTCATCTTTATGTTCCTTGTCATGGCCATCTTTGAGAGATTTCTCAGACCCACCTCTCCGGCTTTGACACCGGCCGGTGGCCGGAGATTTGGTGACATCGAGTCTCAGATGGGCTTCAATGCAAAGTTTGGTCTTCCCTCACCAAAAGTGAGTATAAGATGCATTACTCTCTCTCTCTCTCTCTCTCTCTCTGTGGTTACTGAATTGTAGATACTAAATGTGCACTCCCAAATATTGGGGTCTTTTAGTTCTGAGAGATTGTGTTTTTTTCTCTTAACTGTGATTTTGGACTGCTTGTTGCTTTCTTTTTCTCTTATCTGTGATTGTTTTGGCAGTTTAGATGATATTTTTGGTTTTTGCAGGTAGTGATGATTGTTGTTCTGACATGAAATTTCTGCTTTCCTATTTTTATGTGTGTGTATCTGTGTGTATATGCACTCTGGTGAGTTCATACATTCCATAGGCCTTACTTGCGAGATCTCAATCTGACCGAACCCCTTACCACCAACCGACCAACGATACGAACTTGATACAATACGATTCTAAAAAATTGCCACGGTCGATAAATAGACATACAAAGTGCGTTGAATTAATAACATATTATTTTTTTTTGGGATTGACACGAATATAACAAGACACAAAAATAATAACACGGGATGATACGAGTGGGCACGAATCAGACACTAATTGAAGTTTTGGCTTAGTTTTATATTACTTCCACCCCCCATTGACCCTCAAAAAAATGAAAACCCCAAAAAATCACTATCACATATTCTGTTTTCTCCTAATTAATAGTAGAACAATGGATCTAAGGCAAAATCAGACAAATACAAGCTGGTACTCCTGAGTCCTGATCATCCTAGTATGGCACTCTATAGTAGGACTGTGCATAAGACTCAACTATAATGGGATCTAATTAAGTGGTAGGTCATCTTACCCCGACTACGGAAACGGTAATTCTCGAACTCAAATGATCGATGTATAGGTTGGGTGGATGAGCATTTTGACTATGTATATCAAATTACTTGCATACACTTTTTGTGCCTGTGGATGAGCTTAGGATATAAAAGAAAAGCACATGTTTGGAAAAGAGAAGAAAGAGAATGGCATGAAAATAAATATTTTGTATTACATTTCCACAGACTAATTAAAGGATAAGTTGATAATATGTGAAACATTGCATTAGCATATCTAGAATTTATTATTGCAAAGGCATGTGCATGTTCCCTCAAAATTCAATGCATTAGAAGGGAAGACTGTCTCTTTGATTATGATACTTTTTGCAATGGCCCATCCAACAAGATTTTTTTTCTTTTTTTTTTTTAATAAGGATTCTCTCCAAGGCATAGTGACATTAGATTCATCTCGCCCAATAAACTCCGAATACCTATAATTACCGGCTAACCCCGGTATCAATGAAACACAGAAGTCACCAATAAAAGTCAAATCCACGACGTCAGAATTTATGGTTTGCTTCAAACTAACACATCACTCCACACTATTGGGCTACCCTTGTGTGTCCCCCCCCCCCCCCCCCCCCCCAAGAAGTTGCTAGCTGTTTTATTGGTCCCATTTAATGACTTCAGGGGCTATTTGTATTTTGTTCTTGTATTCTTTGGTGCTGAACCCCACCACCACTGCACATTGTAACCATTAGGCCCATCAGGAGGGATCTTTATGATGGCCGCACCCCCCCCCCCCCCCCCACCAAAAAAAAAATGGCCAGCCCCTTGGTTTGGAGACAAGCCTTCAATCTTTAAGTTTCTTTGTTGGCAAGTCTTTGTTTATTGTCTTCTTTCCAGCTTTAAATGTATCCAAGTAGCTTCATTAAACAAACATCACCATTGACTAATACAAGTTTGTGTCCTATTCTTTATGTTTTTGTTAATCAATGATAAGGGATGTATGCTATTTTTTATGGCCGGGGATGAAGGATATATGTACGGATTTGTAATTTTAGGTATTCTACCTGGTGTTTAAGGTGATAATATATTACAAAAATACTACTTATAAATTATTTGGTAACCAAATTTGATGATCTGAAATTCACTGTTGTTGTCGGATTAACAGTCAGCCATCCTGAAAAACCTTTTGTATGCCCAATTTGAATCAATCTCAATGGATCCCTCATTATTACCCAGAGGAGAAGAACAGGTAGGGATGATAGGATTGGAACCCATGACATTTTTGATCCAAAACAAAGGCACTACAAAGCCTAAAAAGGGCCCATTGCAAATCAAGCAATTGCAGTTTAATAGGTCAGCAAGGTCCAAGAAACTTACTCAAAACATTATGGTCCCCATATAGCCATTCCACTTACTGAGAAAAGGCACATCACACTAGAAAACCTTATCTACATGAGAGGTGAGGGTCGAACCCAGCCACACTAGCCTCCGCCATATCTAATCAATATGAAATTTAGTTTTCTAGGCTAATGTTCAAATATCAGCCGATTCTGCTTTGCTAACTTGTAACCATTGCGTCTAGGTGAGACCTTTCTCTAGGATATGCCGATATAGGTCATTTACTATGATGGGATTTGATGTTTCCTGTTAATTATTGATTTTAAGGTCAAGAACCTCAATTGTCCATGTCATTAGAAGTCAAAAAATAGAAATATTCCTAATTCACCAAAAGGACAGTGTCATGTGCTGCACAGGCTTAGGCACCCATCCACATCCCCCGTTTTTTTCTCTTGTTGCAGATTTTGCCACTAGTAGTTTTTCACTTTTTTCTTATTGATTTCCTCGTCCATTTGTTGTATTTGTTGTTGTAATGATATATTTGGTATCGTTTTCCTTAAAAACTCACCCAATTAGTCGTCGTGTAGTAATTCTATTGGCCAATGGGTATGGTTGTTCTGATGTTATATCCTTAAAAATTTTTGAAAATCTACCGATAATACGCTTAGTCTCACTGTATGCAACACAAATTGCATGCTATATGCACGGGTCATCATTAAATACACGGTCTGTATTTGAAATTGTATGTATCATCGGAGGTTTTGGTTCAGTTCAATTAAGTTGGTACCTGTCAAACTAATTAGTTAGATGTACTTAATTTGTATGGCATTAGCTTATGGCTTCTAGATACAGAAAACCTGTAGAGTTTAAAACTAAGTCCTAGATAGAATGTGATCTTGATTGTCTGTGTAGGCTCAGCTCACCATCTTTATACCAATCTGTAGTTTTGAACGGCAATTCCCCCCCCCCCCCCTCCCCACCCCAACCCCAGAAAACACATCCCGAACTTCCTCCATTGCAGGTAAGTCGGAATATCTCCTCTTCAGTGACAAGTTTCGGAATGACTTGAAAAATGGCTTAATTCAAAAATTTTGAGATGATGCTTTAGAAGTACTAACAAGTAAAATTATCGTTGTCCTCAGGTTACTGCGAATGCTAGAGAAGTGTCGGTGTTGATGCCTGGAGAGAGTATCCCTACCTTCATCGCCCACCCCGCTCCGGGGCCTTGCCCCCCAGAACGCATACCTTGGCCTTCCCATCAACACAATTCATTGCCCAGTTTCATCCCAAACAACAACTCAAGCACAACCTTAGGCTCAATCTAAAAGGACCAAACGGCGTCTACTTTGTAAATCAGACTTACTCTGGAAACAAGATTCATCAAACTGCCATTCATGATCTAGTAACCCTGGACTCAACTCAAGCACAAAAACATTTCAATGTTGAAGATGCCAAGCAAAACATGCAAATATATGGAAATATGAAAGATGCCTCCCACCCCAAAGCATCATCAGAGAAAGAGCAGGCGAGGCTATACCTTACTTGCACTTGTTATCAATACCTTCCACAATTTTCAGGTTTTTCTAGGTGTGAATTGGATCCTTACAGACAAAACTATATTGCATATCACATGGACTGATCTCCATAGTGGAAAATGTGTATACTTTATTATACATACGACGAATATGAATTATCCCGCGGGAATTTTATCTGTTTTATTTATCTCGGATTTGTGGTACAACTACCTCGTATATGAAGAGACTGTTTTGTTTTGTTATCTTGTTCAAGTCTCTAGTTGTGATGTTTTCTAATTTGTTATTCAATTGTATAGCATGATCAGCAAAGCAGCACTCTCTTTTTGTGCTAAAACAAGAATTCTTAGTGCCGAATTGATCCAAAAGTTTACAATCTCCTAACGTGAAAGGCATGGTTTTTATTTGTCGTTTGAAGACTTGGACAAAAGGGATTAATTGAAATCACTTTAAAGTTAGGGGATTTAATAGAAACGAAATGAAGTTAGAGGGCTTAATTGAAATTGGATAAGGGTTAATGACGGGATTTGAAATGATATTCGTATCAGAGTTCGACACGTAGACACAAACAATAAAGCATCGAGACACTGTATCGGTTCTGAAGTCATGATTCGAGGAAATTTCCTATGCGGATTGAAAGAAATCCAAAGGCATGAGCATTGAATGCTGTGCAGTCATGTGGTCCCCCCTGTGACGTTATTTATTAGAGAAATGATTACGATGTATTAGAGAAATGATTACACATATTAAAAGGGTCATATCAAGACTACACCGCAATTCCATAAAAGGGATAACTCTAATTGACACTACAAAAAATATAGCAACTTTAGAGTAATTTCAACGATGTTATTTAAAATATATTTAAATATTATATTATCTATTTTAGTTAATTATTTTTTTAAATTTACTCAAATCACGTTATTTGACGATGCATAAATTGATATTATTTAAAATCAACAGTCAAATATATCAAGAGACATAATTAATGAGCAGTAAATAGGCAATTGACGGTAGAACGGTAAGTAAAGGCAAACACTCAGATTTATAGTGGTTCGGTTCGGGTGACCTACTCCACTCTCAGGAACGATAATGGTGGCCGGAGATCTTTATTGATAAATAATGTCACCGGGAGAGTAACTCCGGGAGTATTACAATGCTTTTAGGAGAGAGAGAGAGAGAGGGAAGTGATTGGTGTATAGAGGTGTGTAGGGGTTTTTAGTTCGTGAGTGAAGTCTCTAGGTTCTGCCTTTTGTGTGGAGAAGACTTACATTATATAGGTGACGTGAGAAAGAGAGCTTCTACTATTTTGATAACTATAATTAAGGTAAGATTAGATCTCCGTGCGTATTCCGATATTCTCTCTTTCGTGCTCCTATTCAGTTGGAGGAGGATCTTAGGCTTGGACTTGAGTTGGTGGGCGCTGGACTTGAATTGATGTTTCAGAGTCAAGAGGGCGAAGAACTCCACGAGGTTGCATAGGAGAGAAAGCATGGGACAAAGGAGGGACAGATCTCCTTGGGGTGGCCTCCCTTGGGTGGTGCCCCTTTGGGGTAGCCCTTGGGTGGCGCCCTTTGGGTAGCCCCTTTTGGGCAACGCCCCTAGGGGTGTCCCCCTTGAACTCCTCCTTGACTTTGACTTTCCCTTAACTTGGGCTCTTCCTTGACTTGAGCTCTGAGGTGACGTGGACCTCTCTTGATTAATTGGATATAACCCAATTAATTTTGGGCTCATCATTTGCCCCCATGCCCCAAGCCTCCGATTGTTAGTGAGAGGAGGTGGGTTGAGGGCATGAGTGAGCTCTTAATTTCTTGTTCTCCACGGTGTTAGCTTCTTGCTCCTCTACTCTGGAAAATTTTTCTTTTCTTCTGATAGCTCCATGGTTGGGCGGTTCCCTAAGCATGTTAGGCGACGCTAGAACCAAGATGGGTCAAGCAGGCGGAGAGTTGTGTGCCTTATTCAGGTGAGAGGAGAAAGGGGCGAGGTCTTCGGTTGCACGGGCAATGCCGAGGATAGTCTGGGTGACACCCAAGACTATGTAGGCGATACCCTAGTCTGTGCGGGTGGTGCCTCGGTCACTTTTTTTTTATTTTTTTGGCACTGGCCTTTCTTTGGGCTCTGGCACTAGGTATTGACCATTAGGCGCTGGGGCTAGGTGGAGCACTAAATAATGGCAAAACTTTGAACGACCATAATTTTTAGCTCAGTCTAGTCTGCGCTAGCGCTAGTTGGTGGAAACTTTCTGTGCTTTTAGGGTGGTGTCTCCTCCCTCCAAGAAGGCAAGGTTTGATACCCCCAATGCTTTTCGGCCCAAGTCCGATAGCTAGGTTGCTTCCCAGGAGATGGGACCCGGTGATGCCCCCACTCCTTCCCAGACTGGAACTTTTGTGTGTACTAGAGTTAACCCTTGTACCTCTGTTGGAGTTGAGACTCTTTTGCAGTTTTACTATGGGGACTATAGTTTCACATAGCTGTCATGCTTCTAATAGTGGCTCAGTGTCAATCTAATATAGTCTCACGGGTTGCAGTGTGCCTGGCAAAAATAATGTTATCCCAACATTAAAATATCTAACATGATTACCTGGAGAGAGAGACAAGTTGTTTGCATAAGAGCAAAGTTAGAGCTATGGACGTCCCGTGAGAGGGCCGAGTGAGCTGAGGCCGAGATACGTATAACTCAGAAGATGGTTGCCATGACAGAGGCTTACAAGATGACTACTTGCACGATAGCACAGTCATAAGCCAAGCTACGTATAACTCAGGAGATGGCTACCGTACCAGAGGCTTACTAGGTGACTACTTGCGCGAGAGCAGAGTCATAGGCCCAACTACGTATAACTCGGGAGATGGCTGTCGTGGCAGAGACTCATGTCATTAAGATGGAGATGAGGAGGGAGCTAAGGAGGTAGGCGCTTGGTACTGGGGCGTTGAGGGGTGCTGGGCGCAGACACCAAGGGGCACTAGGTGTGGACGTCAAGGGGCCACTGGGGGTAGACACAGAGGGGGCTGGTGCTAGAAGCAGAAATGTCTTTCTTTGGTGACATGCAGAAGACAAGCGACAGTCAGCCTGGGCACTGGCCTGGGCGATGCCAACCTAGGAGCTGGCCTGGGCAACACCAGCCTGGGTGGCCCTGGTTGATTGCGCTGGCTTGGGCGAGGTCTCAGGTCGCTCGGGCAACGCCTCGGGTAATACAGGGAAGTGGTTAAGCAATCACTAGATTCTGACTTTGTCCCATATGAAGCACCAGAAGTAGACAATGACAGAGAAAGTCTTGATGACGACTTTTGTCTTTTTGTCTACCTTGTTGTTAGGTCATGTTATGACTTTTGTAAGCTATTTGTAAATTTTAGGAAAGCAAAATAATTATGGATACAATAATTTTTGTAAAATTTTATTTCATAAAATAATAAATAATAAATTAACTGAAACAACAAATAATAGATAAAATTTTCAGGTGTTCAGTGTCCCATAGGTGGGCCAAGACTTTTCTGGTGGAGTTGTAGTTAACCCTCAGAAGATTGTTTGAATTTTTTCGAGGGGTTGTTGGCGTTCTCTGTCATCCTGATCTTGCCCACTTGTCCTCTACCAGCAACGTACTGCCTCAATTGACCACGCTGTATGAGCTCCTCGATCTGTTTTTTGAGATCAAAGTAATCGTCAGTGTCATAGCCGTGGTCACGTTGGAAACGACAGTACTTATTCGGGCTCTTACGGTTCATGGCAGTCTTCATCTTCTCTGGCCAACATATTGTAGGATTATCTTATATTTGGAACAAGATATGCATTATGAAAGGATTGAGTGGCATGAAGGCTTGTTGCTCTCTCAGAGGTGGGGGACCAAAGTGGTCCTTGATAGAGATTCTCTCTGTCCTACTCCTTTTATTCTCTGCCTCCCTCTTGTTTTCACGGGTGTCTTTTCTTTTCTCGCCCCCATAGGAGGACTCACCTTTTCTGGCCTTGGTGACATCCTCGGCGTTCATTTATTTTTGTGCCCTAGACAGTAACTCGAGCATACTGGAGGGCGATTACTTGAGGACAAAGAATATGAAACTGGAGGAGTGAAGACCAGCGATAAAGGCGGCCAGGGTTACCTTATCATCTGACTCCTCAATCTGGAGAGCCTCCTCATTGAAACAGACGAGAGGTAGTCTTTGAGATTTTCATCCCTGTCTTGCTTGACGGTGAGCAGGTGGGTCATAGACGAAGGATTTACTCAGTTTTGCAAAGGAGTGGATGGAGGAGGGTTTAATCTTTGCGAACTATTGGCGAGCAAACCCCTTCAAGGTGGTAGGGAAGACTATACACATAATCTCTCCAGGTATGTTCTGGAGATGCATGAGAGATTTGTATGTGTCAACATGGTCAAGTGGGTCTTTGGTACCGTCAAAGATCTTGATGGTAGGTATCTTGAACTTCGAGGGTAAGGGATAATTGACTATGTCCGCAACAAAAGGTGTATCAATACGTCTTATCAAGTAGTCCATCGTCTCGGGCGCCTACGCCTTGATGGCATTGAGGGCATCACCCAGTTGGTTTTGTACCTTTTTAATCTTCTCGTCCCATTGGTTGGGGACGTCCTCCGTTGGGTGGTTGTATCAGCTTCCATGATCTCCATATTACCTGTCTCCTTCGTCCTCATGCGTACGTACATGAAAAGGGGGTACTCGTGAGCTTCCTGAGCGCTCAGGAGGGACTACAGTGCGAGGGGCACCCGGACGTGATCCTGTGGCATTTTGGCGAGAGACCCCATGGAAGGGGGCTGCTAGGCACTCAGAGGGGTTAGGTTGTTTCTCCTCTCATGTTGAAGGGAGTGGTTTTCCTCCCACAGGATGAGGGGTGACATCTCTTTAGGTGAGCATCAACTGAATAATCTACTGTTTTTAGTTTACCAACAGTTACATAGTCTGTAAGAGTTATTGTCCGACGATAGGGGTTGCCGTAGCGAACAGTTCTGAAGGTGCGAGGGGAGGCAGAGCCTCCTCTCGGTGGGCCGGGTTGTTGTCTCCCGGTTGTTAACTCATTGATCTGGTCGTGATTGCCATGAATTGAGAGAGAGAGAGAGAGAGAGAGAGAGAGAGAGAGAGAGAGAGAGAGAGAAGAGAAAACTTAGTTGATTCCCACAGATGATACCAAACTGATGATGCATAAATCAGTATTGCGCAAAATCAACAGTCGAGTATATCAAGAGATACAATTAATAAGCAGTATATAGACAATCAACGGTAGAACAGTAAGTAAAGGTAGACATTCAAATTTATAGTGGTTCGATCCGGGTGATCTACTCCACTCTCAGGAATGACAGCGGTGGCCAGAGATCTTTATTGATGAATAATGTCATCGAAAAAGTAATTCTGGGAGTATTACAATGCTTTTAGGAGAGAGAGAGAGAGAGAGAGAGAGAGAAGTGATGGGTGTAGAGAGGTATGTAGGGGTTTTTAGGTCATGAGCGAAGTCTCTAGGTTCTGCCTTTTGTGTGGAGAAGGCTTACATTATATAGGTTTAGTAAGGCGGTAACGTGAGGGAGAGGGCTTCTACTATTTTGGTAGGTACAATTAAGGTAAGATTAGATCTCCTTGCGTATCCCGATATTCTCTCCCTCTTGCTCCTAATCAGTCGGAGGAGGATCCTGGGCTTGGACTTGAGTTGGTGGGTACTGCACTTGAATCGAAGTGTCAGAGTCAAGATGATGAAGGACTCCACGAGGTTCCCCTTGGGCTGGCCTCCCTTGGGCGGCGCCCCTTTGGGGTAGCCTTTGGATGACACCCTTTGGATAGCCCCCCTTGGGGTGTCCCCTTGAGGGTGTCCCCCTTGAACTTCTCATTGACTTTGACTTCCTCTTAATTTGGGCTCTTCCTTGACTTGTTAACTTGGGCTCTGAGGTGACATGAGCCTATCTTGATTAATTGGGTCTAACCCATTTAATTATGGGCTCATCACTATCTATTTTAGCTAACCACTTCAACTAACTTTAACTAACTATTAATTATTAAAATTTAAAATACTATGTAGTATGTCACGTCATCACCATATTGATGACATCACATGCTGACGTGTTACGCCACGTAATCAAAATTTTAAAATTTTGATTTTTATTAATAGCGGTCATATTTATAACAGCCAGGAAATATAAAATTTAAAAAATTTGAATTTTTCAACGATCATAATGGTCATATTTGTAACGGTCATATTTGCAACGGTCATATTTTTGAATATGTATAAATAAGATCTTTCATCTCTTATTGTCATGCACCTCAAATCTAATTATTGGCATTTGTACTCTTCTTTGTGTTTATGTTATGGCTCGACATCCTACAATGAAGATGATTCTTAACGATTCTCACACCAATGATGAATTGGAGATGGTAATAATTTGTGATATGAAAATGAACAAACTCAATAACGATGAAAGCTCTGGTGTACATTGTAGTTCTATTCAAGGTCATTCAGTTATTTTTTGCAATCAAGTTCAAGGGCATGAGAGACTGTATCGTGATTATTTTACTGAACTGCCTATCTATCCCCCAAATTTATTTTGAAAAAGTTTTCGAATGAATCGAGACCTTTTCCTTCATATTCTATCAATGGTGGAAGATTATAATCCATATTTTGTCCAAAAAAAAGATGTTGCTAGAATTACTGGCTTGTCTTCCCTTCAAAAGATGACAATCGCCATAAAGATGTTTGCTTATGGAGTTACAGCAGATGATGTTGATGATTATGTGAGAATTGGTGAAAGCATCATATTATAAAGTTTGAAAAGATTTGTGAGGGCGGTAGTAGCAATTTTTTTCAATGAATATCTCAAGTCACCAAACAACGATGACATTGCTAAATTATTAGCAGTGAGTACCAATTGTGGATTTCCTGGGATGTTGGGTAGTATTGATTGTATGCATTAAAAATGGAAGAATTGTCTGACAGCATAGAAAGGTATGTATTCTGGTCACGTCTATAAAGCAACAATTATTTTGGAGGTAGTGACTTCATAAGATCTCTGGATTTGACATGTCTTTTTTGGGTTACCTAAATCTCATAATGATATCAACGTACTTGAACGCTCTTCTGTTTTTGCTCTCCTTTCAGAAGGTTGAGCTCCTCCAGTCAATTTCTCAGTCAACAAAAACAATTATACAATGAGATATTACCTTGTTGATGATATATATCCAAAATGGGCAACATTTGCCAAAATAATTCCATCTTCTAGAGGCAATAAGCAAATACATTTTGCAAATCTCAAGAGTCCATAAAAAAAGATGTTGAGCGAGCATTTGGAGTGCTCCAAACACGATTTGCTATAGTGCGTAGACTAGCACATTTCTGGACACTTGAAATGCTTAAGGATATTATGAAGATATGTATAATATTACATAACATGATTGTCGAGGATGAGTGAAACGCTAATGAGCTGGACTTTAGTTATGATATAATGGATGAGAGTCTCATTGCCACAGTCATACCTGAGCAGAGTTCAAAACTGCTTCAATTTATTAATACACAACATTGTATTAGAGATAAAGAAAGTCATTCCAAACTCCAAGCTGATCTAGTCAAGCATCAGTGGAATATGCATAGACACTACTGGGCACTACTTAAGCAAATGTTATTACAGTACTTATAGCATCATTACTACTACTTAAAGTTGTTTGTCTATTAATAAAAAAGAACTACATCTTCTTCCCCAAGATTTTCATTTGGCGGCGCTGATAATATTCAGCTTGCAACGGAGGCATGCAACTCGTATCTATTGACATTATTCACTCTTCCTCTCTTAGTTACTCGATTTGCATTCTCTCTTTCTCTTGCAGTAGATGTTGCTATTCTTGAAGATAACATTTTCTAAATATTTCAAATTTCTTCTCATTCGTTACATTTTTCTCTTCCTTCATATCTGCTAACAGATTAACGAGTTCAAAACTTGTTGCATCACCTCTAGCTTCTTTGCTTTTTGATTTTCGTAGTCGCGCTTTCTCAGCTTTCCTTCCAGGTGGCCTGTCTAAGGATCCATAAGAACAATCGTCATCTCCTAAATTTACGGAGTTTGCTGTAGAAGGCACGGAGCTGCCAAGAGTTGCATTATGTTTTATTTTTTGTTTCTTTGCTTGAGAATCCTCTATTCATTTTGGTTGATACCTTAACTCATTCCAACAATGTTCAAACTGAAAAGAATATTTATAGAGTTCCTTGTACAAGTTCTTGGCATCACGAATCTGAAAAATATTACAACAAAACTCATTATTATGTCATTAAAAATACACTATTTTGTAAGAAAATATTCACTCATACCTTGTCTTTCTCTGTTAAGCCACTTTAATTCAGTCTTTCTATTTGTGCAAAACACCTACAGAATTTGTTGGTGGCTACCTGAATTACCGACCAACGATTCGTCAAAGAAATTTGACTATGACTAGGGCATGCCTTAGGTTTATATTCATGGACGAACTCGCAAACCCTGTACCAATATGTCTTTAATTTTTGCTCATTTCCTTACACAGCATCCAATAGTACTCTTTGTCTTGTAAAGACTTTGCCTTCTTAAGATCAAGGGTTCAAATTCCCCTCTTTCTCCCCCTTCCCCTTCCCTTTCCCCTTAAAAAACATAAAAAAATAATATTTTTCTCTATTGTAAAATTGTTACCTCGTTGTTTTTTGGTGGTGGATTCTACTTGAGGAGATACTGGTGAAGATTGACCTATAACCTCATCATCTAAATTTGTTCCATTATGCATGAGATTGGTGAAGTACGCACTATGTTAGAATGGATCCATGAGTAATGCCTATAATTAACAATTCATAAATTATACTCAATAGGTGAAGAAGTTGAATGAAGGAAGGACCACCTCCTTCTAACTCTCCTCACAGAATTCACATGAGATCAATGTGCTCATAATATAAAAGTTAAAATTTTGATTCGTTTTCTTTTTTTGATAATCCAACTTCCCCAAATCGTGCATATGGTTTTGGCACAATAGACTTGAGAGTTCTATAATAAAATCCCCAAAATGTGAATTGCCAATTGGTCAGCATTTTTTATTTCTATCAACCAAACGGGCCAGAAGGAAAGAACAACAATCCTTGGTAAAAATAAAAGGCAAATAGTCCAAAACAAATTACATCTATTGGTGAACCATTACAAATCAGAAGCAAGACATATAGATTCTACACAAAGTAACAGAAATGAATGTATTCGACACATGATAAAGGCCAAAAACAAATCGGCCCTCACATTAGAATAGCAAAGTCAAAATACAAAGTTAAAAAATTATAAGTTATCAACAAAACAACTCAAGGAATAGAAAAACTTAATGGCGTGTCATGGTTTCAAAATATAAGTGAAACAAAAACTTAGATTTTTTCCTATTTCAAAATATACTATTGACATCAAATCACTAACATTTCAACTTCCATAACCCAATATACAGCAGGCAGAACAATTCTACATACATAAAAAATACTTATGCAAAATTTTTGAAGCTCAAACATGCAACAAATCAGTGAGATAAAGTCGGAGTTTTACTTGGTTCGCTGAGTTGAAGACGAAGATCAAGCGTCGTATTTTGATAATTCTTAGATGTAAATTTCTGTTCGCCATTGAAGAAGGAGGTCGTTTCAATCGAAAATCAAAAACCAAAGACCAAAAACCAATTGAAGTTTGAAATCGAAAATCGAACACAAGCATAACTCTACTAATTAGCAATATAAGTCAAATCTCATGTACTTGAAGTAAACGGTATCTACCGCTGCGGATCCAAAAAACTTAGAGATTCAACCATGAAGCGAAGGATCGTCCTTCAATCTTCACAAATCTCAAACACTTTTAGAGCTCAAGAGGGTTTGAAATTTGTGCCTTCTGCGATGAAGCCAAATCTCAAGAGGGATGAAGACGATGAAGATGATGAAGCCTTCTGAAGACAATGAAACATTTAGAAGATGAAGCCTTTTGCGATGAAGCCTCTGGGGATGGTGTTGGCGCAAAAAACAAAATAGCCACCCTCTTTGCCCTAGCTAGGAGTAGCCAGCCAAATGATGATAATGGGAAATAGCTAGTTTGATAGTTAGTCCCTTGGAGACAATATTTAACGATTGCCTATGTAAAATAGCTAAAAATGGTGTTTTATGGAGGCCCCTGGAGTTGCTCTTAGTAGCAAGAAAAGTCATTACTAAAACTCTTAAATTTGTCACAAAAGTAGTTAGTGGCGAAAAAATAATTGCCACTAAGTTATCACTATGGATGTGTCACTAAAAATTAATAGTGATAAGCTACACAAGTTGTGTCAAAAAAAAATTAGTGTCAAAATATATTGACACTAATTAGTATCCGTCAATTATTAGTGACGATACTAATGGGTCTTTGGTCCAATGATATTTTTTATCTTGTGAAGGTTTTGTCTTCTTGAAATCAAGGGTTCAAGTCCCCTTCCCCTCTTCCCCTCCAAAAAAAAAAAATCATTAGTGACGGAATTTTTTATTGTCACTAATATGTTTAGTGACAACTTCAAACTTTCGTCCCTAATTAGGATAAAGTTTTATTGCCACTAAATTTTCGGTGGTGGTGAGAATGTTTTGATTATCACTAACAATTTTGTTTACTTTTAATAGTCAGTTTTATAATCGTTACTAAAGACTTGTTCAGTGACCATATTTTCTCTTGTCACTATAAATTTTCAAAGTATTTTTGTAACAAATTTTATAGCAGTCACAAAAAAACTCTATAGTGACGATTTTAGTGGTTATCACTCACATAATAATTCGTAACAACTTTTATAAATCCCTGTATAAAATTGAACTATAGTTAAAATATCATAATCATTTAATATCATTCGAAACAAATCGAAATTCAATCATAGTTTAATTATAAAATCAAAAACTTATGGAATTATTATAAAATTTTAAACAATCTGACGAATACTTCAAAAAAAAAAAAGCAATAAAAAAAAGTTTTCCTCTAGCAACAAAATAAAAAATTAACAATAAATTATTGGTCTTTGTTCCTTCCATAAACATGAGAAGATCTAAAGCAAACTTCAAGATGGACAAAAAATGTACGCAATGCTATCAGATTAATTCATAAATGTTTTACTCAAAATGATTGCATCAACTAAATAAAAGCTAATCTTTTAAATATGGTAATAAATTGGATATCTAATCAATAACAGTTAACTCAAACTTAAAGTCAAAAATTCAACCACCATGATTGACAAATATAAATATTTTGTTCAAAATGATTGCATCAACTAAATAAAAGCTAATCTTCCAAATATGGTAATAAGTTGGATATCTAATCAATAATAGTTAATTCAACCTTAAAGTCAAAAACTTCAACTGTCATATTATTTCCTTATCATCAAATCTTAACAACCATGACAAACGAATTTAATGGATCTATGTTGTCATTGAGTGTCTAGTCAATCACAATATCAATCTCTAATTAATATATCAAAGCACCATAATATCAGCAAGTATATTGAACGATTTCTTCTATAAAGTCCCTAAGCCATTTCATAATTACAAGTAGAATCAAGAATTAAGAACCTGTTCATAAGTTGTAATACTCCAAGTGGAATGATTGTGCACCCTCAAATCATTTGGGAAAGTTGAAGAAGCATAGAAATATAAAAGACAGACAAACATTAGCAATCCATAAAATTGACTAAATGATGAGAAAAACATTTCGTGTTACAGACTCGAATTCAATGATTAAAGTAAAGAAATATCTATAATCAGAAGTGATGAAACCACAACCCTTGCAATTGCGAAGAGAGATAGAGTATAGAGAATGAGAGAGCAAGAGAAACATATTGATAGAGAATGTAAAGAATAGTCATAGTTGGATTCTGCAAGAATTTGTGACAAACTAGGATTTGAGAATGTGATCGATTAAGAAGATATGTGAGCAAAGGGGAATTTTTCTTCAAGATTTTCTCTTGTACTCCGCCTTTAGCTCAAAAAAAAAAAAAGCCGCCCTATCTATTAGGTGATAAAGTAGTGTTATATCATAACAATATAATATAATATAGTTGTTATAGATTATTTTTTTAGTTAGGACAAAAATAATATTTAATCTAGTTAACACTTTCACATACAAAAAATAGCACATTTTTATTAAAATTAATTGACAAATATAAATAGTACATAAGATTACGTCTGTCAATTGTGTCAAGTAAAACAGATTCATATCGAGTTTTAACGAGTTTGTGTCTTAAAATAATTGACGCATAACCGATTCGTTTATTAATTTGTGTTTAACAAAACGTGACATATTGAGTTTGTGTCTTATATGAATCGTGTATAATCGGAATATAAACGAGTCATATTATGTATTTTTTTTTAATTGGCTTCACTTATATCCGATTTGGTTTATAATCATATAATGTCTACAAGTTTACGAAACGGGTGATTTAAGAAAGACTCAAATCATTTAATTTTGTATTGTATTCATGTCATGTATAACGGATCGTGTCATATTTTGACATCTTACATACAAAATGACAAATTTAAATCAATTTATGATCATTTAGGACAAGTGCACAATCGATTATCTAGCCAACAAGCATATTCGATTTAGACCAAACAATTAGAATACAAATCCAATTTGAATACTCCGATTCCGTTACCCCGGTATATTTCATTTTCAATGTCTATATTTGTACTCTTTAAAAATTGAAATTTAGTTTGATCAAAATTATTTAATTAATAACATAATCATATTCGGATTCGGATTCAGTTTAATTACATTATAATGGGTTCAGATTATTTGACCAAACTAGGTTTCGATATATCAAAATTTAAATGATTCGTACGCATTATAAATGATTCGTACTCAAATTCGAATATTCTAAAATAAACTTCGATCTATATTTAATTAATTAAATTTGAATTTATATACATGTTTGTATTCAGATCAAATATAAATTTTAATTCGATTTATTTATTTGCATGCTTATTTTAAGTACATGGAGGGTCAAGGTCCATAAAATAGTGTTGACCCTGATGATGCCAAAAATTGTCCTCCAAGCATCAAAAAGTGATAGCGGATGTCAGTTTGTTTAAGTTTTAAATTTAACGGTTTAAGAGTTTTCAATTCATCGATTTTGGCCAAAATTGATCGATTTTTTAATTTTTCAACGATTTAATTATACTAGCAATCTTTTTAGTGAACCGAATCGTTGGAGGACCTGGTTCACCAGTCTGACCCAACAGTCTAGTCCAGTTCTAATAACAGTGATTGACACAATTATAAGTGACAAACTTAAATTTGTCGCTAATACTTCATAGTTCATAAAAATAAGTGAGAAAAATAATTATTGACAAAAATATATTTATCACTAGTACATCATTGGTTTATGCAAAAAGTGACTTGGCGTTAGATCGCCACTAAATAATTGGTGTTAGATTGATTATTTAGTGTCAACGTTAAAAACTTGTTGGTAAAATGCTTCTCTCCAACACATTTTAGCACCAAAAATTTTTTGTCTCAAAATTAATTATAAAATTATTAGTGACAATTTCGAATTCATCACTAATAGCATCTTGGTTCATACCAACAGTGACTCAATCATTGCTAAGTCATCACTAAATAGTTGGGCGTAGATTACTTATTTATCAACAACATTAAAATAATTGTCGCTTAAATTCTTCCCTCCAATATATTTTTTGCGCCAAAAAAATTCTGCCCCCAAATTAGTGAGCAGATTATTAGCAACAATTTAAATTTTGTCAATAATACTACCTTGGTTCATAAAAATAGTTACTAATGGACAAGTCGTGACTAAAGAGTTTTCATTTGATTGATTATTTAGTGACGACATTAAATCAATTGTCACTAAAGTACTTCCCTTTTTTGTTTTTTTGGCGCCAAATTTCTCTCCCCTCAAATTTAGTGACAGAGTTAATATTGTTAGTAATAACACTCTATTTTATGAAATAAGTAACAATTTTTTTTAGCTTGCCACTAATTATTTTGGGTTAGTGGCCATTATATATTTCCGCCACTAAACATTAGGTTTTGGTGACGATATAAGTTCCGTCACTAATACTTTCGCCACTAACAATCTTGGAGGAAAGTGTATTTAATGATCATAAGCAAACTAATGAATATTCGGCGTAGCTCAATAAATGATTGCAGAGATCATTAAATGTTGAGATGATATGCATTGAATATTCGCCACTCCAAGATAACTAATCATTACACGGTTCGAGGAAGTTATAACAAAGACAGCTCAACAGTCAAAATAAAAAAGTTTGGGCTTTAGGCCTCATTTTTATGGAAGACCCCAAATTTTTAGGTACCTTAAATAACCTCTTTGAAAAAAATTAAATTCATAAATATTTTAAGCTCGACAAAAAGGCATCATAAAAACACATATTCAATCAAAAATAATTTAAATTCAATCATTTAGGGCCATAATTCAACCCAAACATTAAAAATCCCAAAAATTAAAAATTAAAAAAATTAATGGTAAAAAAAATTATAAAATTAAATCATTACTTACAAATCAATCTCTCTCTCTTAAGAAGCCAAGTTGGCCAACACCCAACAAAAAATGACCAATTATGTCGAAAGAGAAATTAGTTGGATTAATGATACTATTAATTGACAAAAAAATATGATAGCAAAATTTGAATATAAAACTTAATTAGTACTTTTTTATTTCAAAGGTAAAAATAAATTTATACTAAACATAAAAAATCTCATTATCTCATTTATAAATATTATTTTAAGTCTCAAATTATCTTGAACCGCCCTGAATTACAGCTCATTGGTAAATGTGATTATGAGGCTCCCCTCAATCGGCTTGATCGGACATCTATACCATCCTATGAAAGAATAAATACCCCATTGAATGGAGTCTTAGGTATGCATTCGTAGGTAATCTAGAACAATAAAAACCTTATCCTCCCTTTAAGTTCCTACGGACTTGAGCATTGGATGAGATAACTCAGACACGGCTTCGTCTCCGCCTCCCTTCCTGACTTTGTTTCTTATTGTAGGAACTAATCATTCAATTCTAATCGTGGATCAACTATCTCAATTGATTGCAGTAGCAGTTTACTATGATTTTTAACCTAAGACTTTTCATTTATTGAACTTGATTTATATATTTACAACTTTTTTAATTGTGATTTTAATTTGCACATAAAATTGATTTTTTATTTTTATAATAAGTTCTAATGTAAATGGATATATTAAGAGAGGGGGGGGGGGGGGGCTGGGGTCTCTAAAAAAAAATGTAAATGGATATAAATGTATAATATTATTTCTATTACTTTGAAAAAGATAAATTAAAAATTTTAGTTAAAACATACGATATCTATCTTCCAATGCTCACATTTTTGTATATTTGACAAATATTCAATTTATATTTTTTATCCCCTCTTTCAAATGTTAGACTCTTTTGGAGATGATATTCGGACTTGAGCTTGTTGAATTTTTTGGGCTATTACAACTACATTACGATGATGGATAAAATATCAAAATATACATATATTTATGGGGCTTTTGCGACAGTTGTATGACTTTGGATAAATCATATATAAACTATGAAACATGGATACTTTGACATACCCGTATCGAATATTGTATCAAATACGATACTCGTCGAATACTCGATAATACGTATCGAATATGTATCATCTATATATCATAATTAATAAAATATGTAGATACTTCACATATACTTCTAAACATGGAACAAGATATACAATTTTCAATTTCAAGCTATATCCTTTCCTTTGGAGTTCACATACAATATAAAATATCAAAAAAATTTCATCTAATTTAGAAGACACGATTGTGTTTTTTAAGTATTATCTATTATTACATGTTAAGAGAGTAAAAAAAAATAAGTCACTTGCACTATAATTCTAAAAATAAATATTTGTAAACAAACCAACTAGTTAAATATGGTTATGATTCCTTCAATTGGTCATGCTCATTTTATGAATATATCATAATGAGACGATATTACATTCTTTTCATGGTAAAAATTCCTAATTTTACTTACAAATGTTAAAGAATTATTGAAAAATTGTAATTTCTAAGTCGTTAAATAATAGTAAAATATAAAATATATTTTATTATAGACGTATTCTGGTCGTACTCCGTATCCTATTTTTTTAAGTTTTATCATATTGACGTATCCGTATCGTATCATATACATGTCACGTATTCATATCCATGCTTCCTAGTATATAAACTATTCATGTATCCCTTTATATGTATTCATAAAAAAAAATTACATGTTTTAAGTGGAGTGAAATTCGTGGGACTATTTACCCAAATATTTAATTAAGAATGTTAATTGTGTCGAGTCGTGTTATTTTTGTGTCGTGTCGCGTCACTTTTGATCGTGTTATTTTCGTGTCATGTCATTTTTTATATGTGTCGGGTTCATGTCAATATTCATCTTAATAAAAAATTATTTAATCTGACAACAACTCATATAACATTATTTAAAAAATTATAAAATTCCTATTTTATGTCTACAATATTCGTTAAATATTTATTTTCTATTTATAGTATCCGCTAATCTTGTTATTCATATCAAATCTTAATTTGATATATTTATTATCTGTGTCAATTAATTGTATTATTTTTGAATTTTGTGTTAAATTAAATTCGTATTAACCAATAAAATTGATAATTAACTAAAGGGGATTTACTTGTTTATTTGTAAATTTATTATTGGAAGATGACACTACGTATCAATAATACCGTGGTGGAACGTTACACCCAATATTTTCTCAAAAAAGGCGGGTTACTAAAATGACATGGGGACTTGCTTGTCATTTTATAAAATCACAGGGACATACGCGTGATTAGAATTAACGATGCTTAAAAAGGCGAAACCGCTGCCCACAGAGAGAACGAGAAAGAAAGGAGAGAGAAAAAGAGGGGAAATGATAGAGAGATTTTCCAGGAAAACTCAAACCTATACATACATATTTCTACCAATATCTCACCCTTCAACGTCCACGCTTCTCGCTGTGGATACCCATGTCGATCCAGTTATTAATTATACCATTTTCATTCAATCTGAAAAGCAAATAGAATCCATCAACCCCTTTTGTCTCACGCATGCTCATAAACCCCCAAAATACCCAGAAAACTATCAACAAAGAAAACAAACACCCAAAACCACCCTCAAAACCGCCTTGTTAACACCCTCTTCAATCCCAAACCACCCTTAAAACAGCCTACCCAATCCCCAGCACAGCCAAAACGTCCTTTATAGATTTTTTTTTTTGTTTGTCTACACTTCTTTTTTTTCTGGGGAATTTTCTTGGCAACCAATCAAAGGTGGTGTTTCATCCTTTTCTGTGAAAGGTAAAGGATGTTTGCTAATCTAAGCCGGTTGTGTTTGCTTCTGGGTAATTTTCTATGCTGCCAAACATAGGTGGTGTCTCATCCTTTTCTGTTAAGGGAGGGTGGTTGCTAACGTGAGCCGGGGTGTGTGTGCAGAAAAAGTTTGAAATTCGAAAGGCTTATTAGAGGAGGAGGAGGAGGTGGTGTGTGTAGGGTGTTTGTCATTTTCAATCGTGGCCTTACACGTGGAGCGTGAAGATGGGAGAAGAGTCCATGGTGGTGGGGCCCAATAGCACGAGGTGGGGCACGTGGGAGGAGCTAATCCTAGGTGGCGCTGTTTTGAGGCACGGTACCCAAGACTGGAACGTCGTCGCTTTAGAGCTTCAAGCCCGGACCATATACATTTTCACCCCAGAGGTCTAATAATTATTAATTATTCCATTATTTGTTTGCTCTTGTGTTTTAATCTTTTATTTAATTATAAAATATTATTTTTAAATTAGGTGTTTGCCTTGGTTGGAAGGTTATTGACCATACCTCTAGGAATATTATTAGTCATGTTTCCTTTAGTCTATTATTATATAATGACATTTTTTTGTGGGGCATAGCTAGATTTTGTGGGGTCATTATTTTTATGGAACGAAAAATAAGGACCAAGTGTCCCACTTTTATGCATTTAAAATTCAAAACTTTTTCGACCATAGTACCGTCACATCATTTGGTTTATGCTTTAGTACACCTTGACTTTGGTGTTATACTAGCAAAATAAGTACTCTCGTGTTCAACCTACATGTGCATGGTTGTTCATATAACTTGGTGGTTACATAATAGTATATGTTAAGTAACAATCAAATTAGATGAACTGCACATGAATATATTCTAGTTCTAGTGGGTGCACTTTGGTCACATCAATGTAATTTTGATTTTGGGGGTCACAAAGAGCTTTAATTATGCGAGGAATGTATGGCATAAAGTTAGATTACCCACTAAATGTGGGTATGGTAATCCTTTTCTTGCATTCCATTGGGTTTGGTTGCCAAACAGCATGCTGCATGATGTAAAACTTGTGAACATAGTTTTTAGTTTAGGCAATATAGTGATTTAATAGTTGTGGAGGCCGATTCAGTGTCTAAAGTGGTATAAGTGGGAACCAGACCATAAATTTCTGTAGGTGCTAACTTTGGAAATTGACTTGTGCCCAAAAAAAAAAATTGGAAACAGATACAATTTTGTATGCACCCTTAGGGTTCCTATCATAAGATAGAGTCTGGTGGTACAAAATATTGACTATTGTTAGCATATTGATGTGCCACCACCCTCCAAATTTGGTTATGTGCCACATGACTCGTGTGTGCACAGAGAGAGAGAGAGAGAGATGATTGAACATGAAGGTGGTAGATAAGTGGCAACAGAAAACTGTTTGATAACTAATTATCTTAACAACCCTTGTTTACTTTATTGGTTTGGCCTTCATATGGATGGTTATTTTGTGGTCACAAACAAAGACCAGTTTGGCTTGGGATGTTACTGCCACAAATAGTAATTGTTCACGGTTTTGTGCATTATGGACAAGTTGGCTCATAATCTGTGTATGCCCCCCCGTTATTTTGGACTATTTAATCAAACTGTTGAAGGCCTATTATTATTTAATCTTTGATGGAATTCAAAAATGACTATCTGGTAGTAATAAATTCGAGTTTCAACACCTAAAGAGATTATTGGAAAACCATTTATTGTTTCCCCCATTACAAAAAAAATTATTCATTACATTCAAACTATTGCATGTATCTTGAATAATTTTGTTACAGATGCAAAGATTGTGAATGTTTGCAAATTTATTTCAACTGCTCATTGCATGAAAAAATAGCTGCAAAATTTGGTGGTCAATTTCCAGCTCACGTTAATTTTCTGAATGAAGATAGTCTATCACTGATGATTTTTGTTTTAATCACCATCTGACACTTGGGTTCTGCAAACAATTTAGTTGGTGGTTTCGTTTCATATTGATTTCACTAAACCATGGCTCTATTCCCAGTTATTAGGTTTTTCTCATGTTTTCTATCAATCATAGTGGTATTTACTATGCCATCCTTGGGTTCTGTTTTCTTTCCTTCAGCATACATTTGACTTCTGTTTGATTGGAATTTAGTAGTTGGATAGGTTGGTTTTGTTTATGACATCATCTCCTAGCCATATTCATGACAGCACCCTACCGAAACTACCGACCCTATTGCCTAGCAGCTTATTTGGCCCAATACTGTGTTGCTGGTCATAACTCTTTGGCAAATCGTTATATGCTAACTTGTCATAGTGCAGTATCAATGTTAGGGAGACTTCCCTATAGTAAAGTCAATTTCATGCGGTGATTATGGTGATATGTGACTTGTGGAGATAGTTTGTATCCTACATTTAAAAATTATGGTCATCGAGTTTGTTTTATATGGTTGAGGGGGGCTCTCCACCCATAGCAATTTTCTTTGGGTTGGATGTTTTTGAAATAATATCTAAGTTGGATCTTGGGTGATCAGTGGACTAAGTCTTTCGTCATTTTGAATTTCCCTATATGTTTGTCTGTTAGTTGCAGTTCAGTTTGTTAGCCCACAAACAAGCTAAGTCGCACAGGCGGGAGGGTGTGAAGAGAGCTTATATCCCAATCAAAATATTATAGCTACCCAAATTTGATTTATATAGTTTAGGGGTGTCTTTACCTATTTGCTAACTGGGCATAAGTTGGATGCCTCTGCCATGACTAAATCTTATTTCATTATTTCTTGCCTATGATTGAATCCAAGTTTATTTTTCTGGCCTTGTCAAATTAACCAGAATCCATTTTTAATTGCAGGCCTGCAAAGCGAAGTATGAACAGTTGCAAAAGCATTATTCTGGATGCTCGTGAGTAGATTTTTCTCTTGAACTCATTTGATTTTGTATTTTGGCTACCTGATATAGATGGGGGGACATGTAGTGGGCATTGTTGATACAAGGTTGTTATCTAATGACAGTTCATCAACTAGTGGCATGTCTGCACCACTTCTTCCAAAATCTAGGCTCAAGTAAATCTGAGTCAGTAAATTGTTTTGGGATGAAGAATACAGATGAAAATAAGTAATTATTGGGACTCCCCTTCAGAAATCAACCTTACAACCTAATGATTTGCTTATAACCTTTACTCTTTAGTGTTTGGTTTGAAGAGCTACGAAAGCGACGAGTGGCAGAGTTGAAGCGGGATTTGGAGAAATCTGAAGACTCCATTGGGTTAGTAAATTCTTTACCTGGCTTTCAAGGTGCTGCTGGTTTCCTCTTGACTTTTTCTCTTTTCATTTTCCCTTTTTGAGATTCTGTAGGCTGGCTAATCATCTGAAGTTAAAAAGAAATGAATTTTTGGAAAAAGGATGGACATAGCCACAAAAGATAGTGTTGTAATATTGTATTATGAGCCTCAGAGCTACACTACCTTGGAAGAGCATGTCCTAGTAATATTTTGGTGAATGAATTGGTGTGATCTTGAGTAGAATCACTGCGTTAAGTTACTAGTTGATAATGCATACATCTGATTTATGTGTACCTATTTGTGCTCCTTGCTGTTCTTTACTACATGGTCCATAGAGATTGTTTTCCTTTGGCATTACATATAATCTCCATAGGCCTAACAATTGCACTAATTCATGTATTACAAAGTACTCAAAAGTTCAAAGCTTTATGTTTCAGGTCTCTTAAATCAAAGCTTGAAAGTCTTAAGACTGAGAGAGAGCATTATGATCAGGTTGAATATGGATCGAGTCAAACAGAATCACCTGTACCTATACTAAAATCTGAGGGCATTGAATTTTGGGTTAAAGAGACATCCAAAGATGGACTATCTGCTGGCAGCTTCACACAAGATGCCCAGACGAACTGGTCACTTGTATGTCAGATTCCACCAGTAGAATCAAATGCAGAGATGGAGAGAAAGCCTGAGTTTTCTGGATCTTGTGAACATGAGAATCTTTTATGCATAAAGAAGCCGGGGGAGGCTAATAATGAACAAGAAGGGCCTGTCCGGAAGAGGAGAGGTAAAAGAAAAAGGAAGGACTGTAAGAGGGCTGCCAAAGAAGGGAGCATTGGAGAGAGCGACAATGTGGGTTCAACCAATGTTGCTTCCACTTCACAATGCAAGGAAATTTCAGTTAGTGACTGTGGTCGAACTATCAGATCTTCTGGTCTAGACAGTGACAACAAAGATTCGTATGGGGTAAGAAGTGACGATTTGTTGGGGATTTTCTACTCTGTTGCTGTGAATGACAATGCCTTAGTATTTCGACATAAGCTCGATAGTCAGGTAATGTCAACATTTGTTGCTCCATGACTATAATCTTGCAAAAATCTTTGTAGTTTTATCTGTGGATTTAACTCATAATGATGATCCATAACAGAAGAGGGCAAGATACAGGAAGATCATCAAGCAGCACATGGATTTTGACACAATAAGATCAAGAATTGCAAGTGGCTCCATCAAATCAGCTGGAGAACTCTTCCGAGACTTGCTCTTGCTTGCCAACAATGCCCTGGTCTTCTACTCAAAAAGAACACGCGAATACAAAACTGCACTGGCCCTCAGAGACATTTTCATGAAAGCTAATCAGAAACGCTGCAAGGACACTGGCAACAAGGCTTCCTCTTCCATCCTATATATGTCACCATTGTGTAATCCTCCTGTGAAACCTCGGAGTTTTCGCCCTCACCCTTGTAAACGGACATTGTCAGCAAAGTTTCCAAATGCTGAGAATGTCACAACTGAAGCTCCACAAGGATATCAAAAACCAGTTAATGATGATTCCAATCTCTTACTGCAGTCCTTGGTGATGGTAAAGAAAGGCTTGGGTCGGCCCATGAAGATTGGACATGGAATAGCTAATCGACATAAAAATCCAATGAAGGACAGAAAAAGAGTTCGACAAAGGTGAATTGTGTCTATTAATTTCCTTCCATTTAGGTTCCACATTTGGTATTGTGCCCTTCATATGATCTTTTGTGTGTACAAAGTCTCTTTTCTGGGTGGTACCAACTGCATGATCTCATTGTGATGGTCAAATGAGCTGGGCTGTGGTTTTTAATATTCAAACAGAAATCATGAAAAAGCTCACAATTATGCAGATATCTGGAACTGTTCATTGTTGAGATTGTAATCTCTTTTTTTCTTGTAGGTTTGTTAATTCTAGACACGACATTGGAAGCTAATATGAATTGAGACGGAAGTAGTGTGTTTGGATTTTCCCGTAGTGGGTTTGAGAGGGACATAGATCAAATAGTTGAGTAGAGACTAATTTGGCTAAACACGAATATGTCTATACACGAATATAGATAGATTTGGTTTGAGTTGAGTAAATTCTAGCACTACATGATTTCAAACACGAGCACGACATAAATTTAACACAACATAACCAATTGTATTGAAATAAAAAAATTAAAATTAAGTTGCAATGTATGACAAATTTGAGTCCGGCAAACAAATTGGGATTTTTTAATTTTTTTGGGAGAACAAGGAGTGATAAACTTGTATGTAATTACTAGTTATGAATCGAAAAATTTGGAGAAATAGAAACATTGAACTTAGAGGTGGTAAATGGATAGATTGGATTGGTTATGTGTTATTTCAAGATAGGTCGGGTGTAAAATAAATTTGATCTGTTTTTCTACCCGTACTATTAATATTGTTTTGAACCAAACACTATTAATATTAATATTTTGAAATTAAGTCTAAAAATGATCATGCAAAAAAGAACAAAGAGTTGCTTTATGTCTGTCTCCATTCGTTTCTTTACCGAATAAACTGATTTACTGGTTTTGTCGCCGTGAAGTGGGCGTGGCCTTTTCTTCTCAGCCCAAGATGTTTAGGGATATGAAATGGCAAGCCCACTCACACTTTGGTGGGTTTTTAGTAGGGGTGTTAATAGGCCGAATTGTTCACGGGTTTCATATCTGGCCCGAAAAAATAGACCCAAAACCCAATAAGTCTAGTAGTTAGTGTGCCTTAGTTCGAGTCCAATATTCTTTAAGAGAGAGCTCAGGTCTACCCCAAACCCATTACTCGACCCAATAGCCTGTTTCAAAAAAATCAGTTAAAACCCAACCCAAGAACTTGCTCGCCCAGCCCAACCTAGCCTAGCCCAGTCAAAACATGGAAACAAGTCCCTCAATGCCAGAATTCGAAGTTTTATAAATTTAGATATTATAAATAATGCATTCTTTTATTTTTCATGTATTAAACATGCACGTTTTAAAAGGTAAAGTTATGCAAATAATAGATAGTTGGATAGATGCTAACATAGTTGAGATGTGCTCATTCTATTATGATGCAATTTCTTTTCGATTTATAAATAAAATTATTCATTATTTATTTTTTGTCAATTTTGACTGTACTTTTAATTTAAAAATATAATTTACAAAAAATATTAAGTGACAAAAATATTTATTATTTGTAAATGAAATTATATATAAAAAGCCCATACACTAGGCAGGCCCAATGATTGGTGGTTGGGTTGCAGGTAGCCTACTCTTACTCTACCCGTACCCAAAACCTGGTTCGGCACGCCTAATAATTCATCCGAATAAGAATTTGGGCTTATTCTAATTAGGTCTAGCCTGAAAAAAAATTTGCGGGCCGAGCCCAGCTTGGCCTATGCAGGTTTAGGGTTACCTATTTTTATTTATTTATTATAATATAGTCAGGGGATGTTCTGGCTAAAAAATATTAAATTCCTCGCATGGAGGGCACGTGCGCAACAGGACCCAGGTTTTCTGCTAGAAAGAAGTCAAAGAACCTGTCCTAATGCACTTCTTTTTCTATCATATGTATAATATAATCATCTAGGAGACTGCGACATATTATTTGGCTTCACATGCTGACTTTTAACATTACACCTCTCTAACCACCCCAACCTTCACCGGGTCTACCCAGAGAAAAATAATGTATGTAGTGTGTGTGTGTGTGTGAGAGAGAGAGAGAGAGAGAGAGAGAGAGATGGGATGGGGTTTGTTTATGTTTAGGGTCTGTTGATCTTTAGTTGGAATTATTTAATTCCACATGTGAGAGACAGAGAGTGTAATGCTTAAGGTTTGTTGAGATTACTTTATTATCATTTTAAAAGTAGTTCAAGTGTTAATAGAGATGAGTCGTAAAGTTAGACGTTCTGAATTAAAATTTTGATAACCCTCTGGGTCCTGAATTTAAATTTTGGTAATTCTTTGAGGTTGAGTCGTGAGGGATTTATCCTTCATGAATACCATAGTCCCGTGTAGATGACTTGTTTTTAACTAGACCGAAAAAGGGACTGACCGAGAAAGAGACTAGTCGAAGTGTGTGCAAACTAATCTAGACATCCTTAATTATTAAAAAAAAAATATTTTATTACAAATGTCATAGATACTAACATAAAATTTTATATTTATAAATTTGTGTGTATATATTAAACTATTTTGTAAAATAATCACTAAAGTTGAAATATCTTTTTTGTAGTGCAAACATGGGATCTGTCGGTCCATGCGTATGTTATAAATTTTCGTAACTAATTAAGGTTTGGACCATAGCTTTGGTGACAGCTCTCCATGACACAGCTCATGAAATGACTACTTTAATGTGCTTTATTCATTTCTTTCACCAACTATAGTTAGGCGTCAAGATAAATTTAAATGACTGGGTGGGCAATTGCCAATGCCATTTTGATCACTAGTGTTTGATTGTAACATGCTTAAATTGTTCTAAATTCTTTATGGGTGGTTGAGTGACTAATCTTGACCTCCGGTAATATAAAGATCTCGAGTTTGACATTTTTTATATTTTATAAAGTGCCTATCACCCTTTTTTATGAGGGAACAAATTTTAAATTCGCTTGAACTATGATGATTAGTATCCTAGTTCGAAGAAATAGTAAGTGTAAGCCTCAACACATTTAACAACATAAAAAAATTATTAAACTTTCATTATTCAGTATAACCCTTTTCTTTTCCTTTTTTTTCCTACAGGGTATCTAAATTTGTGTCGACTATTCTCTCGAGCTCAGTTGCTATTCACCGTGGCTTGAGTTAGGTTAGAATATGTCCCTAAAAAGATAAGGGTGATTAGCACTTAAGAGGTGTCGGAATAGATTGAATCTGATACTTCTAAATTACTAAAAATCAGACTCAATCACTATTATCATTATTCAATAAATTTTTAATATTGTTTATTAGAAAAAAATATTTTTATATTTGAAACTACTAATTTAATAATCAAAAAATCAAATTTTCTATCATTGCTCCAAACGACAAAGTATTTGTAGTGTTAATATGGGTGACCTAACCCAAACAAATAGATTTTTTTTTTTTCAGTTGCAGACTCTAGATTAACTACTTATCAAGAGTTTGAATTGGTGGAATTTGACAGGGTCCCTCAAAAGCCAAAATCATGGGCCATATAGTTGGAAAAATAAATGAATTTAAATTTCTATACGAGAATTAAGTTTGAATTTTAACTTAACTTCTGTAATTTGAGTCAACAAACTTTAAGAGCGGACAATGCTTAAATTGAAATGTATGAGTAGAAAGTCAAGTCGATTGATTTTACAACTCATTTAAATTAGGATTGAACTCTCAACATATCACGTGCCATTTGCATTACACCCCTAATATTGCTATGATATCCGATTTGCTACCATTGATAATATGTACTTTAAGCAGTTGGGTATGTTTACCTCTATGGAAATAATGGGGTCCAGTCCTTTGAATTTAAAATTTTCTTCGGTACATTTTCTTTTAACTTTTTTCGGACGTCAATTTTCCTATGAATTTAAGTAAAACCCATTATTTACTATGAATAACCCAAAATTGAGATAAATTTAAAAGAAGTGTGTTAGAGAAAATCTGAATTCTTCTATTTCACTGTCCCTCAGTTTTGGCATGGGATGGACCTATGCTCTTGACATTACATAACCCTTTCTCTTAAATACAATCGAGTCTAATTTTTTTTAAAAATATGAAAATCTATTATATATATGTGTAACCTATCAACTCAATCCGAAAAGAATCTCAAGGAATAGCTCAAACGGTAACGAGGATGAACTGTAAATTCAGATGTCCTAAATTTAAATTTTAGTAATTTTTTGGAGACAATCATGAGAGATTTAACCCTCATCAGTCATGAATACATTAGTTTCAAAGTGGATAATCTGTTTTTAGTTAGAATGTGAAGGAAATTAGTCGAAATATACGTAAATTAATCCGACACCTCTAACCGCTAAAAAAAAAAAAAAATCAATCCTAAAGAAGCAGTTTGGCCTGCTTACTTTTTCGGACAATTTGACGACACTTGTGTCCATCTTCACCTGCCCTGGGGATCTTGACAGTAACAGGCCTACAAGCATGAAAGCAATTAAAAATGGACCTAGTCACAAGCTTCACTACGTTGTCCAAAAGGCACACACGCTTGTCTTTGCCAATACAAATCACATGGTAGATGTGATCTTGAACTCAACATTCATACCATTCTAATTCTAGCAAATTTTTAAGATCTTAGCAATCTAACCACAAATATTCTAACTTGGCAAGATTAACTTATGATTCACCACTTACCCAAGTAGTATCGATGACAGTATCATAGTCTTCAACATAAATATCATCGAGGTTTCAAACGAGGCCACGAGATTTTTATTTGCACATTTTCTGAAAAATGACTATGGATGATTAATTTATCATGTATGTCTGTGTTTTAATTGTGTAGTAATGATGACGAAAATCTTGACAGTTATTTCTTGGTAATTCCACTTTGGTTAGGCAGTTAAGATTAGTCATAGAGACCATTCTAATTCTAGCCATTTTAAGACCTTAGCAATCTAAAAGATGAATTTACATTTGACCACTTACCCAAGTGGCATTGGTGGCGGTATCATAATCTTCATCACAAATTAGATCGAGGTTTCAACCGAGACCATGATCATGAGGTTTCTATTCGTACATTTTCTAAAAAATAACTATTGACGATTGCTTTTTTTTCTTTTTCAAATTTCGCAAGGAAGAAGAATCATGGTTTTTTTTTTTTCTTTGTAAGTCTTTATTGTATAGTTTAGGCAAACATTAAATGATAAACAATAATAATTATCAACATAGTACCAATGTAACGCACTATGGCATGCATTGGAAGGATAAAATCTCCATAAATTACTAAACACCGTGGTTGAGAAGGCAGTTTACAGTGGACCACTGGTCTAGACTCCATTATTCATTCAGTATTAAACCTTTGGTAAATGAGTCGGTGCTAAAATATTATTTTTCGGTGTAAGCTTGTACATCCTGTAGTAAAAAAAAATCAATAAAAACGTGTTATATTGTTCAAGTTTGACTTGTTTAAAAAACGAGTCAAACCCAAGCTGAACTTGAGTTACAGAGCCAGCCCTAATTCTAAGTACTTTGTCCAAGTTCGTGGATGTGAATTTCCCTCCAATATTTAGCATATGTCGATGGTAAACTCATAAATACTTCGTGTCCTAATTTTATTTATGTTTGGTGATGATCTAGCATTGAAGAAAAAATAAATTAGTGACAACTTTTTTATTAATGTCCCTTAGACCTAATATATGGACCGAATCAACCGCTAATTGTTGATAAATCTTACCTAATATTGGTACTCACATTTAGTCCGATTGAATTAGGTTGACAATAATAACAAATTAGATTTGCAAATTGGATTGGAATAATATAATTCAAATTTTTCATCCAATTTATAAAAAAAAAAAAACATCTTAAAAAGAAATAAATTAAAATTACAATAGCTAAATGGGTAAAATATCCTCTAACTTGAAAGCAAAATTTTAAAGATTGAGTTCTCTTGAGAGCTTGAACCCCCGAACACCATTTGAAGCCTTTACTAATCTTTATCTCTTATATACTAACTTTCTAAATTTGAATTTTGACAATCTTTTGAAATTAAACCTTGAAAGATTTATCTCTTATGAATACCTTGATTCTGTCGTGGATGATCTGTCTTGGATCAAACTGGAGAAGAGATTAGTCGAGATATGTGTAAGTTGACTCAGATACTCTAACCGTTGAACCAAAAAATAAAATCTTATCTCCACCCATTCATTACACATTGATAACAAAATTTGGATAGATTTTCCTTGTATGATTCTACATTAATGCAATTAAAATTGCTTAATACACGTACTAGAAGACATAAAATCATAAATTCGAAACCTAACTTCATTAAAGGTGGTGGTTACTATAGTGGATTAGAAAATTGAATGACTTTATTTTTTTGAGGTAAAATGTATATTTGGTCCTCAAACTATGCGTTTTGTGTCAGTTTGATCCTCGATATTTTAATTGGGTCTATTTGATCGTTGAACTTCTTAATTTGTGTCACTTTGGTCCAATAAAAAATGACAGTTTGAATTGATTAGCGGAGATATTCACGTGGCCCCTCAAATTTGTATCTTGTATCCAGTGTTTTAAAACCCGGCCCGGCCTGGCGGGTTGACCCGGTGAACCGGTCCCCTAACCGGGCCGATTTTGTAATTGGACCGTTTGAGCAAAGAACCCAGAATAAAACCGGTGAACCGGTGAAAACTGGATCGGGTTTACAAAACCGGCCGGTTTTGTTCCTTTAGTATAAATATGTTTTTTTTTTACATTTTTGTGTCTTTTTCTTTTCCCCTTCTGTTTTGCCCTAAATCCTAAATCATTCGTTCAGTGTTTGTTAACTTAAAAATTAAGTGAATACAATTAAGTGATTCAAGTTTGAGGGTGGAGGCTGGGCTGTTAATTGAATGCATTGATTTAGTAATTGAATGCAATTAAGTGATTCAGGTTTGATAACTTTGTTTGATTTAATATATATTAAACATGTTATTTTTATAACTATTTTAATTTTTTAGTCTATTTATCATCATTAATAATTATTTTTTATTTTTTTATTATATCACCGGTTCGACCAGTGACTCAGTGGTTGAACCAGAAATCCATTGACCCGGTCCCTTCTCCGGATTGGTGTCCGGGCCGGGTTTTAAAACTATGCTTGTATCATTTTGATCCTTCAAGTTTATAATTTGTGTCACTTTAATCCTTAAAATTTTCAAAGAATGTGCGTCAATTGTGATCACATGAGACGCACGTGACGATTCCCATTAGTAATTTCAATTGCCGTTTTTCAATTGGCCAAAAATGACACAAGTGATCATCTATAATATAAAATAAGTTATACTTCAATAAGTTTATTCGACGGTCTTAAATAGAATCATCTAACGACCACCAATATCTCTCTCGAACTATTTACATTGCGTCAAACCTTCAGATATAAGTTATCCCTAGTCTATTTACGTAATACATCACGATTTTAGGTTCAAAAATTATCTTGTACCAAGACTGTCTGGCACTTATCTTTTTTTAAGATTCTGAACAAGATATATATATATATAGTCTACATATTATAGATGTACTCTAAACATCAAAATTGTTCAAATATTACTTAAGATCAGAAGAATCTTCAACAAAAATCACACACATTCACTATGTCATATACTCATTAATGTACCATTCTTACCACATAACACCCTTAATACGAATCCAAAAGTGTAAGACATCTTTTAACACCCTTTGGTTTATGTGACAGTGCATTGTAAACATCTTTTAACTTTCATGGGACGGTAATAAGAATCCAAAAGTGTAAGACACATTGTTATTAGTAATAATTCTTCGTTAAAGATAATCTCTAATACAAAAAATTAAATATTAATTAAGTTAATTGCACTAAAAGTTCTCAAAAATATAGTTTAATTTATTTTGGTATCTAATATTTCAATTGCATCATTTTAATCCATGAAGTATTAAATATATCTCTATGTGGTTCTTCAAGCGGACAACATCCAAATTGTTAACAATTTTTTATTATAAACTTGTTACGTGATACTTAAAAAAAGGTAAAAAAATAATTTGGATAGTTCTTGACAAAAAATGTGTAAAATGAATAGCGCTTTGATGAAAATTTGGGTACAAATGTGGTCAATAGTTATCCAATTTTTTTTTTACCTATATTTAGGTATTGCATAACAAGTTTATAATTAAAAATCGTTAGTAATCTGGTCGCTCTCTACTTGAGGAACCACATAAAAATATATTCAATATTTAAAGGACTAAAGTGATGCAATTAAAATATTGATGATTAAAATGAGATAAATTCTATATTTTGGGGACTTCAGTGTAATTAACCCATATTAATTATACAATTTTATATTTTAAATAATAATTTCTTTTTATATTTTTTTTAATCTTGTAATTTATTAAAAATACAGTGGACAAAAAAATAAAAGATAAGCAAGAGAAAGAGAAAGAGAAAGAGAAAGGGAAAGAGAAAGAGATAAGTGTACATTGGTGTGGTTATGTGATATTGAGGAGCATATTTTGTGTCGAAAAGATGATGTTTAAACAATTTTTTTTTAAGAAAAAATAAATTTATACTGTTAAATAAAATAAATGAGCAATAGATTAATCTCGAATTTGTTTTTAGGGTAAATTCTATTTTGCTTTCTAAAATATATAAAAATTCTTAATTTATTTCTCAAACAATTACTTTTTTTACATTGCTCTTCAAAGAAATAAAAATATTATAATGTAGATTATCGTCTTATTTTTGTTTAGTCGTTCGTCTGTTTTGTGATTCTTAATGGTTGATTTGACATGAAATAGGCGATGAATTACATTGTAACATTTTTATTTTTTTGAGATAATAATGCAAAAAAATTAATTATTTAAGAGAAAATTAAAAAAATTTATATCTTTTGGGGGTAAAATGAAATTTTCCCTTTTTTTTATACGTGCGTATTTAATTAACGAAAATGTTGGATGAATGGGTTTTTCGGTGTGTGCTGGCGACCTTTTTGCGTGTCAAGTTGATACCAGCCGGAGACAGAGGGCGCATGCACAGCAAATCTCTCTCTCTCTCTCTCTTCGCTTAAAACGTGGAGCTTCCGACACTTCCGTCTGCGACTCTGTCTTTCTTGGCATCCCCCACTCTTTTCTCTCTCTCTCTCTCTCTCTCTCTATATGCCCGTACACATACATATATTTGTATAATTTTTGTTAGAGTGATAGCCGGAGGTGGATTCCGATTGGCGGAACTTTGTCGGAGCTTTATTTAAGTTGATATCCGGTCAATCGTTGATCAAGTTCAGCTCGTAATCGTCGAATCCTCGAGGTTCCTGTTCTTCAACCTCTGTTCTGCTTTTTATTGTGTTTCTCCAATTTCTGTTGGTGAAATGACGATTCAATACAAGATCCAGTGTGATATAAGTGAAACAAAAATCAAAATTTCTGGTTGATGAGCTCCTATTTTATTCCGAATTCACATGTTCTAAGTATAGGTGAAGATTAATTAGTTATAATTAATTGAATTTGTTAGTGATTGTGGTTTATTTATTTTCTCACTCTCTCTCTAAAATGCGCAAAGAGCTTCGTTATTGAAACCAAAGACATCATCTCTCTCGCTCTGCAGTTTGCTACACGAACAGATTCTGGATGTAGAGTTTGTTCTATTTGATGTGAAAATGCCCGTTCGATTTGTTGTTTCGGAGAAAATTACGGGTATTTTCCGGGAAAATAGTTCTGTTCTTATGGGAAAAGGTTTTTTTTTTTTTTGTTTTGTTTTGTGGGGGGAGGGGTTTGATAAGGGGGAGAATCTATGACTTGATTTTTGGTCTAAGAATAAAATTTTCGTGTCTGTTGCCAGTTAGGATATGAGAGTTTGAAAACCTGCTGTGATATTCTAGACATATCTAGGGCATGCTTTTATCACCAACGCCTCCCCCCTCTCTCAACACACACAGAGAGACAAACAAAAAGAAATTCTGGCACAAACAACACGCAGACACATGCATGCAACCTTTTTAAATGCTCGGTTCGTAAATACATTAGGAAACTATGAAATTAGAGTCTTTAGCTGTTAATTTGGGGTTAAATTTGAAAGTTCTGTAATTGGTGTTCAATTTTTTTCTTCAATCCTCTTTCTGTTTCTCACATGGAGCAGTATCAGCAAAACTTGTACTAGAAATTTTAGCTCAGTTATGTGTTCCCAATTTAATTATCACTTTTTGATATGGTTAATTAATTTTTTGTTTTTGGATTATTGTGTTGTCTTCTTGGAATGGCATTTTGTTCAGAACGAGAATTGCTATTAATCTCTGCTTTGTGTGCGCTGACTGCAGTTTGTTATGAGAATATATAACAACTGTGCTTGCCTATGAGGGCAACATTCAAATCATGGACATGGCTGTTGAAGAGACTATACATATTATTTGATGTGGTGCGTTCTTTGTTGTTAATTCGTTTATAGTTTGGTTTAGAAAATTTGATGGATGGAACTCATGGAAGTTTTAAAAAGGTCCCTAACCCTGTGCTTGGAAAAGCAGGGATCATGCAGAGTAAAGATGAAACAGCTGCCGTTCATGGGTGTTGTCTGTACAGTTATGTTGTTCATTGTATATAGAACCACAAAATATCAGTATCAACAAACAGAGGTATGGTATTTATGACTTTAATCGTGTGGCTATGGATGACCATGTCTTGGTGGAATCATGATTATTTTTGTTGGGCGTTTGCGGGAGAGGGGGTTATTTTGAATATAATCTGATAAAACACAGAACTCCCATTAAGAGAAAAATGGAATCTCTTGCTGTGTACAAAATGAATTTTGTAATTTAGTATAAACATTTCTTTCCTCCCCAACTAGATAGAAGCAGATAAACGGGAATTAATTCTAACTCCCACATGATGAAAAAAAGTAAAAGGTCCTGAGAAGAAAATGGTCCTATTTGACCACTCTCTGACAAGTAATACCATTTTTAATGTTGTATTATTTTTTTATCTTCACTGATGGCCTTGTGTTTCAATCAAGAATGGTTGCACACTTTGTCCAAATTTAGAAAAAGGGCCATAAAAATATTTCTTTTATGCTGATTATTTACCTGAAAATTTTGGGCCTGATTGGTTTGCATCCCAAAAAACAGTATCTGAAAATTATTTTTGAGAAGAGTTTTTAAAAAATTTTAGATTGCAAAACCTGTTTGGTTATATATTTTTAAAAATAGTTTTAAAAAACAAAAATCATAAAATTTGTTTGGACAATAATTCACAATTTCAACCTCTTCCACAAATCTCTGTAAATCCATGAGATTTGTTCACAAGTTTTATGTTTCTCGTTACAATTGCAATAGAACCTCTGAGTATGTAGTTATGTATGGAGAGAAAGAGATCAAGAACACACAATGTTTTTATTGTGTTCAACAATGGTGGTTTTCATTTTTCCGGGGGAATGAATAAGTGGTAGAGGGTGTAATAGAGACGACAATTACGACCGAAACTCATAACCACCACCAAAACTCACAATCACAACCACCCACAACCACCACCACCACCGACACACTGAACTAGATACGAAAGAGAGAGAATGCACTCACCCGTGTGTGTGTTCAAATCTGGAGAGGCAAAGTCGATTTAGAGAAGACGGTGGCTCTTTCTCTGTGTTCGTTTTGCCTGAGAGTCCAAGTGGAGAGAGAGAGAGTCGGGCATAGAGAAAGAAAAAAAAAAAAAAAGAGGAAGACTATAGAATTTTGATGTTGAGGGGATTCAAAGGGGAGACCTCATTAAAACCCCTTATTCTCCTTGTTTTCAAGATTTTCAGCATAAAGAGTTGAAAACAAGTCTAGATTGTTTTCTGTTTTTGTATTTCAAATTTTATTTTTTTCCCAAAAATTTGAGAACAAAAATGTTAAACAAACAAGTTTTGGGTATTTTTGAAATTTTGAGAACAAAAAACTGTTTTTCAGAAGATAAACAAACACGCCCCCTTAGAACTGTTTCCAAATGAGAGTTCTCATCACCTTGTAGTTCTTTTGTTCCAACTCATTTCCTGGTAATAAATTTTTAATTGCAAAAAAGCAAGACCATTCCAGCGGCCAACTTGAAACAGATTATTTGTAATTTAATGAGGTCATTTGTTTGTACTTTAGATGGCTTCCAATGGTTCCTTTTTCTTTCCCTTCCGTCTCTCATTGCCTTGTGTCAACTAATTTATTATTTTTTTCCCTTTCCGATCATCAGATGGAGTCACGATTGTATCCTTTTGACACATCAAAGGTAATAATACCAGTTTTGGCATCTGGGTGTATAAAAGTTTTCAGTTTTCTTTCTTCTTTTTCCATTTTAATACTCATCCTTTGCCTGCATGATACATGATATTTAGAACCTCTTATGTTTTCTTAGATTTTAAATTTGGGGTTTGCTAATCTATTCTACATGCATGGTGTTGATTATACAGTACAAATGCTCCTCATGTGATATTGTGTATTGCTATTATATAGATGTGAAAGTTCCTCATATATATTGTAACTGTTCTTGATGGTTTCATATAGGAATCTGGCATGGCTTTCACGAATTTGAATAGTTTGCCCCATGGTATCATTGAAGCTAGATCTGATTTGGAGTTAAAGCCTCTATGGTCAACAAGTAGTTCAAATTCAAAGGTTAGATTCTCATCCTGCTATACTCTATCATAATTTGTATATTTACCTTCAGTCATGTACTTATCATCTAAAGTTGTGCCACTTGTGCAAGTATTCTTTAGAGTTACATGATTTGGTCCATTTGGTTTTTTTCAATTATCAGATCAATTTATCCAGCCCTCATAACTTGCTGGCAATTCCAGTTGGAATTAAACAGAAGGATAACGTCGATATTATGGTTCAAAAGGTATGACAGATTATCAATGTCCGGAAATCGGGAGTTATAATATTTTATTAATGTTTGGCATGTCATAGCGTAATCTTTGCCTAATTGTGGTGAATTCAGTTTCTTTCAGAGAATTTCACAATTATTTTATTCCACTATGATGGCAATGTGAACGGGTGGCGGGACCTTGAGTGGAGTAAGAAGGCCATACATATTGTTGCTCTGAACCAAACAAAATGGTAAGACTGATAGTTCTGTAGAGTTTCTTGTCTTGAATATGCATGAATTGAAATTTAGGGTTATCCGGAAGCTGAGGATCAATATCAATGTAATCTTTTTTCAGGTTACTTGGGCTACATAGAGGTTTTTTTCTCAAGCTTTGCCTATAGTGCTACATTTAAATAAGGCTCTAAGAAATCAATTACTGACTATTGAGTTTCCTTTGCCCATTTTTGTTTCCTGCCTGTCCTTTAGAGTTTATGGTGGGGCATAGTATAATGGTCCTGAACTTTTAGTTGCTTGAAGGACTACATGGTTTAGAGTCATTTTACCAAATTCAAAATTTTCTGTTATGATTACCCTAGTGGAATTATTAAATGGAGGTCCTTATGTTTCCCTTTTTGATGTATACCTTTTTCTTAGGGGATTTCTAATCCTACTTGATAGGAAAACAATTTTAATCATTGTAGAGAACTTTTGGAGTGACAATGTTTTTTTTTTCAGGTGGTTTGCCAAACGTTTTCTACATCCGGCTGTTGTATCTATTTATGACTACCTATTTCTCTGGGATGAAGATTTGGGGGTGGAGAATTTTCACCCTGGAAGGTGCGTACTTTGTACTCGTGGGATATTCTTTATTTCACCTTCTTTGATCTTTGCTTCTTCTGGAAATGAATTCTTCATTCAAACAATCCTATATCCGCTGCACTGCCGTGGATTTAGAGTTTGTTACTTCTTTGCAAAACTGTCAGACATTGTAGCATACTTTTGCAATCATTTTCACTGTTTTGCTTTAATGATCCTTCTATATGTTTACTTTCTCATTATTATAAATTTATGGTGTGTTACTTTTCCAGCTCTCTAGTCTCTATGGCCCGTAAAGTGACAACGCATTCGCAGTTTATTTTTTCATTCTTTCAGCATGTAATCATACCTTCCAGATTGAGACATTTGATTCGGAACTAATATTTATGTGAATGTTTTGGCTGCAAATATGGGGTTTTGTGATTTGTACCATCAGGGTCATAAACTCTTCACAGAATCTACTGGTTAATTCCTAGCTCTCTCTTCTCAGATACTTGGAAATTGTGAAATCAGAAGGACTGGAGATCTCTCAACCAGCTTTAGACCCAAATTCCACTGGTATACACCACAGGATTACGATACGTAGAAGAACAAAGAAATTTCACAGGTGACTTTATTGTGTTCTGCAACTATACTATCACATCTCCACGTTTGGATTCTGTTGATGCTTATACTGACATAGTTTAATATAAGCAGAAGAGTCTATGATGTCAGAGGCAATGTCAAGTGTTCAGATACTAGTGAGGAGCCACCATGCACTGGGTTAGTTATCATATGATTTATATCCATAATATGCCATTTCTGGACCCTTTTATGTTTTTTATTCATTAGTTATTGATTTCATGTTTATATTTTGTTCTTCTCCTAATAACCTTCTGTCATCAAATTAACAGCAACATCATGACAATAGTGGTTTTTTCTGATAGGAAAGACCTTTAGCTTTTTGAAGAGCAATTACTTATGATATGTAAGGAACTTTTCTTTTCACTTAATCATGATGTGTAAAAATGAGTCGAGCTCCTGATGTTTGCAGATTTGTGGAAGGAATGGCTCCGGTATTTTCAAGATCAGCTTGGCATTGTGCTTGGCATCTTATACAGGTAAAGTAGACTGCTTCTTCCTTCTTAATATATTATCACTTAAGAATCAACATGTTAGGTGAACATTTTATAGATTTCATGGAAGCAAACATGATTCTTGTATATCGAGATTGCTGAGTCTCATTGTTTGGCATCTGAAGCTTTCAGTTGACAATGTTATCTCAATTGATCTCTCTGCTTTCAATAATTATAGAGAAAGTTGATTAATTGGTTATTAACAGGTAGGGAAAGTTGTGTACTCTCTGAATCGTGGCATTATGTGGTTATTTAGAGAATGTTATGCTTGCATACACAATCATTGATGTTTCACAGACAGGAAAGAGGATACCTTGCATGGAATTCATCCATCACTCCACTTAGCTTGTTCAGAGATTACTAATAAGTTTGGCCCCGGAGTTAATTAAAACCTATTTTAAGTAGATTTTACCTTTTAGGTGAACACTGAGTAATGCATTACCAAACACACTAGAAAATAAGTCAGTCACCATTTTCAATTTTAAACCGAACAGGGTTATCAAATCACCCATTCTTCCCCTTCTTATTGTGAAAATTAAGTTTTTGGTTTAGCATTAGGTTTCTTTTTCCAGTGCTAAACTTCATGTACTTGCCCATGGTTGGCAGTTGACTTGTTTATTTCAGGTCTGAACTTTACAGTAGCTTGAGCTTTTTTCTGACTTGTTGGAAGTCAATTCTCTTGCCCAATATAATCACCCATTCTTCCCCTTCTTATTGTGAAAATTAAGTTATTGGTTTAGGATTAGGTTCTTTTTGCAGTGCTAAACTTCATGTACTTGCCCATGGCAGTTGACTTGTTTATTTCAGGTCTGAACTTTGCAGTAGCTTGAGCTTTTTTCTGACTTGTTGGAAGTCAATTCTCTTGTCCAATATTTTTTGCATATTTGTCCTTCAGTGAAATTTATGTTTCCTAAGGTAGATGCATAAAAACAGATATCTAGGAGAATTACTTGGCAATTTTTGTTTTCGTCATTTTCTAATTTAACTCAACTCAGCAAAGTTTTACTTGCCTATTTTTTATTACCTATTGTTTTCTACTTCAACATATTTTTATGAAGCTGCCTATTCTGTCAGAATGATCTTGTCCATGGCTGGGGAATGGATATGAAACTTGGCTATTGTGCACAGGTGCGAGATAGTTGTACTTGCTTTCTAGCACTGTTGATTGTTTGGGCTGTTCTTTGCATTAAAGAGCTTTTCAATGAGATGAACCACAGAGGGTTTGTGTTTTAGACATCAATACCTATTTGTTAACACCGAGATGTTTATCTTATTTGTTTGGCTGGACATAGTATTTTATCATGCTAAACTGCAGATAGGAATTTTTTTTTTTTTTTACTTTTTCATTTTTATGGTTTAGAAGTGAAGGGAAATGCATGAAATGCAATAAAGTATTGAAGCTGACCAAGAAAAAGGCAAACCAACCTATGCCCACATTCCCCACCTAAGATAGATCTCATCCTGATCAAGAACACTGTCAACAAAATACTACTGATTGACATGGATTATGTATCCACAATGAATTCTCTGACATCGCCGGATTGGCATCTAGTACCTCCATTTCTGTCATCTCCCTCACCACTGGCATCAAACCCACTATGATCTCCTCGCATTATCATCACCACTACTGACATAATCTTATAAGCTAATCATGATGTTCCCCTTCCTGCACCAACTGTAATTGCCATCATTACAGATTTCGTAGTTACATTGCTTACATCATTTCCTGTAATGTACATTTAATTTGCATTTTTCTTTTCTTAAATTTGAGAGGGAATGCGTGTTCATGGGATTGTGTATTTAAAATTTATTCAGCCAGAGATGCAATCCTAGGTTTCATCACATAAATGGAGATGTTACCTAAAAATAGACTATATCTTTGGGCATTGGTTGTTCCAAATTGAAACTATGTCTAGCTTAGATGTTTATAATTGAAAGGATTGGCTCTTTGTTTTTCAGTTTTTCACTCTTGGTATTTAAACTTAAATAATAGGTCAGTACTATTTATCAAGCTGTGGGTTCAATTTAGTGACTTCAAATTTTATATATATAATTTTATTTGTTGAGATATTCATTACTTGCAGTATTTGTTTTGCAGTACTTCTAATTCTGAATAAAACTCGACTTTTTCAGGGGAACCGGATGAAGAACGTGGGAGTTATTGATAGTGAATATATTGTTCATCAGAGTATACAAACTTTGGGTGGGTCATCCGCAAGAAAGGTCATTTTCCCTTATTTTCCCCTCTTTTTTCTTGTTTGATATTTGATGTTGTTTGTCTTCTCTATCGATTGTTTCTGCTACCATCACATGGTATGATTACGTATCTTTGTTTAAATTTATTTGTGGTCGAAAAAGAAAGAAGAATTCTGGTGTTGAGTCTATTGCGTTTTTGCCTTCCTAGTATCCTGTTTGTTTAATTTTCTCTCATTAGTCAGTCACCATCTTGTGCTCTCACTCAGCAAAAAGAAAGTATACTGGGTTTGACATTCACTGCTCTGTTACTTGTTACTTTCTTTGGGCATATTTTCTCCCCCCTTTAATGTCCTAATTACAGATTGCCATTTGTATTGTCTTTGGAATACATAAAAAGTAGTGATACGTCAAAAAACTTTGATCTTTGGCAAAAAATAGTGCTGACACCTGCAAAATGTAGATTGACCTCTTCTGGGTATTACTCAATTTTTCATACGTTCTGTAGTCTTTCACTCAGTAATAGCGTATATAATTCTTGGGTTTCAAGCTATTTGGTTTACTATGCTTATTGCATACAATGATTAGGAGATATTGGTTAATGAACTAATATTGTGTCATTAAATAGCTGGTGTAGGACATCATGGTAGTAGGGGTGCAACTTGGGCGGGACAACCCAAAAAAATAGGGCTTGGGTTGAAGTTTTTAAAACTTGGGTTGGGTTTGGGCTGAAAAATCTCAACTCAAATTGAATTCGGACCATACTCGGGTTGAGGCTTCGGGTTCAACCCAAAACCAACCCAAATTACTAAAATCGGGCTTACTCGAATTCACAATTTGGGTTCAACCCGAAATTAATATATATATATATATGTTAGGTTTTTATTGAATTTAAGTTGGTCAAGCTATTCTATCATGCCTGAAATTGAACCCAAATTTCGAACTAGAATTCAACCCGAATTACGAGCCTGATTTGAGTCCGAATTAGTTAACTTGAACCAGCCTAAATTGAGCCTGAATTTTTAACTTGGGTTGAGTACCTCGGGTTGGAATTTGGGCTCGGGTTGGGTTAGGGTTGAAAGTTTTACAACATGGGTTGAGCCTAGGTTGATCCTTTAACCTGCCTGAGTTGCACCCCTAGGTATTACCAAATAATTGTATAGCATTCCAGTAAAGAGTAGTTCTAAGTAACAAATGAGAACCTTCAGCATCAGTTCTAAGTAACAAATGAGAACCTTCAGCATCACAAAGATGCATTTAATTGTTCGTATTGGTTCTTGTTATTGGAGTTAAAGGGAAGAGAGAAAAGAGAGAGTTGTTTAAATGAATAGGAATAGCAATGAGGATTAGGTGACCTTCTCTTCCTTTAAATATTGCTACGCCTACTTGTTCTCCATATTGATACCGGTGTTTCCTTTTGATGTTCAGAAGCAGCATGCTGTTGATGTGCGATCCGAGGTAAGACAACTGTCTGTAATATGCTGTCACCCTCATTAAAGTCTGTATCATTTTGAGGCATCCTTTTGAGTATTGAAATTTATTTTTGCATGGCTAAATTACATACAATTCCCCTAACTATTGTTTTTTTTTATTCTTGATGCTTCTTTTAAAACAAACTTTTATTCTTGTGTTTGAAAAATCGGTCAAAAAACATGGTTTGAACATATTTGCTTAAAAGGTTGCGGTTGCAACAGTGCGGATGTCTGATTGTTAGTTCTAAGCAGACTTTTGAGTTTTGAACTTTGAAACTACTATACATTTTGATTATGCATTTTAATTCTATTTTAACCTGTTTTCAGTTTCTTAAGATTTGAACATATTGCATATGCATGGGCACCTGTCTATGGAGCTACACATCATCTTCACTAATTCAATACATTGCTTGCCTTTATTTATCTTGATTGAGCAGATTAGGAGGCAATCGACATCAGAGCTTCAAAAATTTAAAGAGCGTTGGGAAAAAGCCGCGAAGGAGGACAAAAATTGGGTTGATCCATTCCGAAGCAGCCAAAGATGGAAACAACGGCGCCATCAAAGACATCATTCCAAAGGTGTAAGCTACCTTCAACGGACATCGTAGGTTGGATCCATTCATCGGCCTCAGTTTCTAGCATACCTTGTAATTTTAGTTTATTTCAGGTCCAATTAGTCTCATAATTATTTCATTACTCAAATATTTATGGTTTTTTTCTTTACCCATATCATAGCTGGTTGCTCTTTAGTCCCACCTGTTCTTCCTTCCTTCCTATAATGTTACACCCCTCCCCTAATCTTGTTTGCTTGATGCTTATAGACATTGAGGGAATTATTTTAGTACCATTTTTCGAAATGGGGGAGCTTTGTTTCGTAAAACGATATGGTGTATAGCATCAATTTAAAGATTATCTTTTTTCCTTTACTGGGATTTGGGTCGTGTGGCGATAAAACCATTAGTAAATTGGTGGAATCGGGAATATTTGGGGGAACTCGAAGGGGTAGCTCAAGTGATAACAAAGGCAAAATATAAATTTAGATGTCTTTAATTTGAATTTTAACAATACCTTAGGATTAGGGTATGAGAAATTTATCCCTCATGAATACTCTAGTTTCGGAGTGAATGATTTACCTTTGATGGAATTGAGGAGAAGATTAGTTGAGGTGTGCGTAAATTGGACTGGTCATGAAATTAGTTAGAGTGCGCATAAGCTAGTTTGAATATTACTAATCGTTGAACCAAAAAAAAAAATACTTGGGGGCATACATGTCACATTTTGTTCAAAAGAGAAGACTACATGGTTGTCTCCATCTGACCATAGGATCATTGTATGTGGTCTCTTTCAATGCATTTTCGTTTAATTTTTGTTTATTAATGGTAGACCATACACTGTCTTGATAAGAGCAAGAACTTGGTTGATGTATCAGTAGAACCATCTGTAAACTGGTGAAACTTGAAGTACATGGGTCCTTGTGGTTGTAAACCCAGGCATTCCTGACACATAAGCGTGGTTCGTAGATTTTAAAAATTTATAATTCCTCAATTAGTTCTATTTTTGTGCACGTGAGAGTTTTATGATCTCTTTTTAATTTAAATATTAGATAATACTAGTACATATATACATATATTCAAATATTTTTAAATGTTTAGTTGATGTGAGATTGAATTCCCACATAAAAAACACTATTTTAGTTAAAATATTCTAACATACTTAGCTTTCAAAATTGTGCCCTTAAAGAAGTTGGTTGTTGTGTTAACCTCCATGCTTGTTTTGCTGACGTTTGGACGATGGTTAAATTTATACAATGTATAGTTGAATTGTATTTTTGAATACCTTATTGTGATTAGGTTTAGGCGGTGGTGTAGGTGGTGGAAAAGGGGTTGATAGCTGGTAAGAGTAAAAATTTATGTAATTAGATAAATAATAAACAAAAATAAATTTATTATGGGATAATTGGATTAAGTAATTATTAAGGTTTTAAAAAAATGATTACTTTTTAAATTGTACTAATAGTACCAAATATTATTTAATAAACAAAAAAAATTAATATTTTATTTATTAATGTAATATATTTAGAAATTAAACATTTAAGTGTTAAATTTTAATCTATATATGAAATATATAGATTAAAAAAATAAATGAAAGATTGGATAAATTTGGAAAATATTTTTGGTATTTTGAGAATTATGATTGGTGACATCAACTTTGACTATTAACAAGTCTAACATCTGTTAATTGAAGAGAGTATGGTTGTTACAAGTTTTAAATGTCAAGGGAATTCGGTATTATTTTAAAAATGTGAGGGATGTTTGTGTAATAAAACTAAATATCAGGGGATGTGAATGTAATTTATTCAAATATTTATAGACAAGACACATTTCAAACCCACAGTACACATATTGTCCATCACAAGTTGAAATTAATACATTTGAAATTCAACTACTTTTGAACTACGAACTCTGTCGGCACAAAGTCAAAATCTTACACATTTCAAACTCACAATAGGCAGAAGTTTGAAACTTGGATTTATGAATTTGAATTTTTCGGCATTAATGTAAGAAAATTGTCTGTGAACCCCTGTTTAATTTGTATCTCAGAAATTACTTTTATGTTTTAACAGTTTTTAGGAGAAAAATTATTTAATCAGTTATTTTTTGTTTTTCGAAAATTTATAACAAAAAGTGCGCAGATTTAACAAGTTGCGACTATTTCGTGTTTTTAAAAATAATTTTTCTGAAATTTAGAAAACACTATCACCACACTTCCACCACCACCACCATATACTTGCACCTCCACATTTCCATCACTACCACAACTATTTCCATCACTACCATATTTTTATTTTCATGATTATTGTTCAAACAAGTTTTACTATTTTTTATTCAGTAAAATTATTTTTGAAATTATATAACCAAACAAATTCTATAACACAAAAAAACATTTTTTTAAAATACGCAAACCAAACATTAGAACCCCTAAAGGGGGTTTATACTGAGTAGTTTCAAGTTTAACATTTTTTATACTCCCTAAGACCACATTCAATCCTTATCTTTTTTTTAAAAAAAAAAATTTTAAAAAGATAGTGAAAAAACTCTTAAAAACTTTCTCTAATGTTAGATTCATATTCGTACCAAATGAAAGAAATTTTTTTTTTAAAATCCAAATCAAGGGAGACCTTTTTTTAAATTCAAATATTTAATTATGAGATTATACTCTCCTTTAAAGATTTAATTGTCATATTTTATCCTCTTTTAAATTTAAGTTTCTCTTCATTTAAAAGAGAGTTTGTCCATTGAAGATGTCTGCACCAAATTAAGTTTTTTTACCCAAATTTGGGTAAGAATTTAAATCTCCATTGAAGATACTGTAAAGATTAATCACCTTTATTCCTCAAAGATATTATTATAAATTGGATTATAATAATTAATATTAGGGATGATAGTAAACTGAATAAAAATGGGTATTCGTTTAAACTCATCACGTTTGGATGATGAACGTATACGGGAATATCCCGTATAAACCCGTGCAGAGATGAACTAACATTTATCCCCACTTTGTTCCGTCCAACTTTACCTGTTATTATTATTATTTATATATATATATATATATAATTACATACATGCATACATCAATCTACATCTTATTAAATTATTTTTTCTTTTAGAAATTGGTTTATTTTTTGATTTTTTTTAACGTTTTTATCTTATAAAAGTGTAGATCTTTGTGTTGTTATGTTATATTATGTTGTGTTGCATGATGTTGTGTTAGATTTACATGGGAGAAAAACTTTTAATTATATTATATTGAATTATGTTTGTAGATAAAAGTTTTAATTATATTATGTTGAATTATATTTGTAGATGACAAGATTTTAATTATGTTATAATATTCTATAATTACGTTGAATTTAGAATGTTAGATTTATTTAGAATTTTATATTATGTTGGCTTGGACTTTAACTTGGGTTGGGACAGGTAAGGTGGATGGGGGCGGGAGTGAAAGAGGGGGGCGGGTAGGGGCAGAGATTATAAATTTACCTGCGTACAAAGATGGAGATGAAAACTCTATATGTTAACGGGGGTGAACTGAAGACGGAGAAAATTTTTTTGAATGGATATGGGGATGAAAACTACACTCCCGCTTTCGCTTTAATACACTGTCATCCCTAATTAATATTGAAATTTTTGAATGAGTTATATAGTTAAAAAGACAAACAAAAGTGGGTCTTACAACTCCATTTTTTTAAATTAATGCTATAAAATTTAAAAAATTATAATTTATATGTATATTATTTATTAAATGAGTGAATTTCATTAATTATTTCAGTGACACCGTCTCGTCTCATCTCATATTCATCCAAAGTATAAAATCCATTGCTTATGTAACATTTTCGTTTTTTTTGTAATTCCCTCAAACTCAGCCGTCCCACACGGCTCGATTTATCCGGCCTTTTTCGTCTCAATTCCTCGGTCTTAGTACAACTGTACAAGAAATTTTGTCCTTTTACCGGACAAAAGTCGTCCATTTCAAAGCAAATAAGCTCACACACACTCACTCTCTGTAGAAATTCTTCCACCTTTTTCGCATTCACGTGTAATTTCTTCGAAGCCTCAAAGCTCTGGAGAGTTCTCTGTTTTTGAATTTCTTCGCTGTTAAGCTTCTCTCTCTCTCTGTGCATTACTATTCAGGTCTTAAAACTCTGCTGTCTATCTCAAGTTTGTGGTTTTAAAAGCCGACTGGTGAGGTTTCTCGATGGCCGGCCGTTACGATCCAAACCCTTTCGCCGAAGAAGACGAAGTTAATCCCTTTTCTGTAAGTTCCTCTCGCGATGTATATCCGTATTGGTTTACACATAGATAAATTTGAAGTTGATACTGAATTTAGCGGTTTTTAAGTATGTAATTTGAAGTTGATATTATGGGTTTTCGGGAAGGATTGATGGAGCTATTGGAGTGGAGTTTATGGATGATGATATAGTTTCGTTGGCTGTTGGATCTGTTTTATGTGCTTTTTAAATATTTTATTTATGATTCCTAGCTGAATTTTGTGTAATTTTTGCTTAGTTTGCCTGCAATTCGTAATTGGTTTTCGTTTCTGGCTGGGTTTGGTGTATAATTATAATAAACTGGAGTTTGAAAGGTCTTGAAATTGCAAAGAAACTGCTTGAGAAACGAGTGGCTGTGGGAGGGTGTCAGAGTTTCTTGGTACTGTCATGTTGTTGATGATTTGGCTAATTATTGTGTTCTTAAATGTCCGGAAGATGAGGTTAGGTAATTTTGTTCAAAATTATAGCGTTGATCTTTACATGCTTCAGATAGAAAGAAGGGGCATCTATATTCCTGTTTTTCAAAATACCATTTGAAGTGAGGTGAACCTGTAGTTTTGCACCACGAAGCATGGAGATAATGATCCTTTCTTATCAATTAAACCAGTCCCCTTACTTGAGTTCCTCCACTTTGTTTTAAACTTCAGTTCGACTTATTTTTTATATTAGTGGGCAATGATTCTTCTTCAGATATGCCAAGTCTATCTCATTTGTGATTTATTTTTCAGTTGTATGTGTACTTGCTGATTTTTGCTAGTCCGTTGAATTTCAATCTCTCTCTCTCGTATGAATAATCATCTTGTTGTACACATGGCTTAAGCATGCAGTACTATGGGCTTCCTGAGGCTGACTCTGTTGCATTTGCGTAAATTACATATTGGTGGAGAGATTGACATACTTATGTAACAGACTTACTATGTTGCAGCAGACATGTATATGTCTGAGCTACAAAGGCCCAAGAAAATATCTTGATGATACTTTGTTGATCCTTTTAAGTTGATGCACTAGTTTTCTTGTGTCTGTACGGGTGATAAAGGAGAAAACTCTATGGAATGATGGAATCTCTTTCTCATGCCACATTTTTATGTTTATGTGCTATACTTAGTTGCTTGACATATATCTGAACTCCATTTCTTGAACTTACTTCGACATATATATTTTGGCTATCAGGACCCAACTGTTAGAGAGAAACCATCAGTGCAGTCGAAATTTGGTGGAGGTCCATTTTATACAACTGTAAGTTTAATGGTTTGTTACTCTTTGAAATTGTCATTGAAATCATCATTTCCTCAGATTAACATTTTGAATGTCATCATGACCCAAAAATATAATGTGTGTTTTCTTGGTCACAACACATTTTGATGTTTAGAAAATATTTTCCATGAAAAGCCTAAGAGCCATTCATGAATAATTGTAAATCCAATTTAGTTAACTTAATGGGGCCAAAGTCTAAAAGGAGACTAAGGTAGTGTTTGATAAAACTGAAAGTTGAAGTCTGAAAGCTGAAAATTGAAGCATAAATTAGTAGAGTATTCAGTATCCACTGAAATTTAAGTACTGAATTGAATCAAACTGTTTGATAACTGCATAAATCTAACGTTTGAAAATAAATTAATTTTTAGTTTTATCCTTTCACGCCTTAATTTAAAAATATTTATAAAATATGCTACATTTAACATACATGGTAATATAATTAATTTAAGTTAAATTGATCACTTAAAGCTGTTAATTTTCATAAATTTTAAAAATTACAACTAGGATACAAATCAAGAGTTTAGTTGTCTTGCAATTTGTTTGCGCAAATTGAACATAAAAATTTGATCACAATAACTGAACAATAACAAATTGAATAACACAATAAGTAAACAATAATATCTGATAAAAAAAAAAAACTATAACTAATAAATAATCAAAAAATTTTGAAAAAAAAAAAGAACAATAACAGGCGTGTGTGTGTGTGTATATGTGCGTGTATAACTATGTGTGTGTGCGGTGCATGTGTCTGTGTAGTGCAGGCGCCTGTGTGTGTAATTATGTATGTATATTTTTGTTGGATAAGTCAAGAGAAAAAAAAAAGACGATAAGGAAGAAACTTACCTGTTACCCGCTGAAGAAGACAGTCGGTTAAGAGGATAGATATGTTAGGAGTTTTGAAAAGAAAATTAATTAGAGTTTTAATAGGATTGTAAAATATTTCGGGACATAATTATCATATTATAAATATTATTAAAAAGGTTTTGTTGAGCGTTTTCAGCTTTCAGAATTAAGGGATCTCCTACTTAGTATTGTAGCCTATTTTTAAGGAGCACATAACATATTAAGATATTTTAAATTTTGGTTATCAAACAGGCTTAATTAATAAGTGTGGAATACATTTATTTTAAGTGCTGAATTTAGGTTAACAAACACACCCTAAGTGTTCTTAGGTATGTAGGTCATTATCTTGTCCTAAGCTCTTGAAAGTGTAATGGATATCTCTTGATTCAATTTTGAAGTTTGAACTCCTCCCTTTCTTAAAACTTTCGGAACTTGAGTTTTGAAGTATCATGACTATGGACTTAGGTTGAGATTTACAACAAGAATTCATGAAATTAGCGAATTACAATGCAATTTCCTAACAGTTTTCAACTCGGCTTTAGGTGTTGTGACATTTTTGCTCTTTTTCATTTATTAAAGATATGTGTTTATGAAGAGTCTGCCATTTATTATTAGTGTTTCTTTTAGCTCAAATAAGTAGTAGTTGATTTTGGTTTTTTTGTGTGGCTACATATTAGAAAACTCTAGGACAAATAAGTAGTAGTTGAGTATTATCTATGGTTCAAGGTCACAGTATCAGCTATCAACTCGGAGAGTTCTAAGATACATCGATCTCGACATTGCGGCGCGGTATCGAGCGATACGACCTAAAAAAAATGTTGAATATGATGAAAGATTCAAGTCATACTGCATCATCCTAGAATTATATTGGCCAATTCGATGACGATATCTCAGCGACTTGGGACTGACTCCGATACAACTCGGACGACTCGAGGTTTATATATGTCGTATAACAATATCATCTCGAAAAGTGTTGAGTTGGATATGACTTGACCGACTTGTATCGGTATCTGTTGGTTTTACCCTTCTAAATTCATACATCAATTGTACGCCATCTTATTGACCATTTTTTCTCAAGAGATATTGTCTAAGTTCCTGTAATTTGAGACATTTTTATTTGAAAATCTACTTTTGAGATCTGTTTAACTTAGTTGAAGACTGTTGTAGATTCATAAAACAGAAAATATTATGTGCTCTCTTTTCATTTGATGTACCTTGCCTTTTCAAATGCAATTGGTGAGCATCAGCACTCAGCAGGCACACTTGATATCCTGTTTTGCCATTCCTGACAGTTTTGTGCACTAGAGTGTGTGGCTTGCATACCATTATGCTGCAATGCTATCTTTTCAACATGGATGAGTGGCATATCCCCACTCTCTTTCCCTTATTGTGTCTTGCATTTTAAGGATGGAAAGAGTAATATGTAAAGATATTGAACTACAGTGTAGTAATTAGAAATACCATGGATTTGCTTGGAATGGGAAATGACAGTATTTTCTCTGTTTAGTAAGTATTTCTTGGCAATAGCTTGGTTTATGTCATGCTCATTGATTCTTATTTATAAGGTTCTTTGTTGTTGTATATGGGACTCTTGTCTAAAGCTTCTGAAAAATTCCTAGATTCACAAAAAAAAAAAAACTACTTTTGAGTTTCTTGCTAGGACATAGCTGTTTTAGGAGTTTTTTTATGTCATATACATTTGATCTGCCTTAGAACATGAACTAGAAGGAGCCTCGTGCCATGGTTTAAGGTCACGGTATCGGTTATTGACTCGAAGAGTTCTGAGATACATCAGTCACGGTATTGCAGCGCGGTATCGGGCGATACAACCTAAAAGAAAACATTGAGCATGACAAGAAATTCAGGTCATACTGGGGAATCATGAAACTGTATTGGTCGATACGGTGACAATATCTCGATGACTCGATATTGATTCCGATATAACTTAGATGACTCGACCGAGTTGTCCGAAACTCGGTGTTTATATGTATCGTATAACAATATCATCTCAGAAGGTGTTGAGTTGGATACGACTCGTATCGGTATCAACTAATACTTTGAACCAAGTCTTGTGCGCACGGCTGTCCTTCACATATTTAAGCTGGGATTTAGACTTCTCCTGGTTTTTAGCCAAAAAAATGTTTGCTATTATTCCATTGTTTTGGAGGTTATACGCCAGTCAAATATAATGAATGAGTCTGTTAAATTATTTTGATAAAGCAAAGAACCTCTTGAGCATTAACGCGTATTTACATTGCTTTCATTATATTTTCTCCAGTATATAGTATATACTATCCTGAAATACTGTAGGTTTAAATAATTATTTTATCAGGATAATTTAGATTTGTTATTGACTTCTTTTCTGTGTAATGCTGAAGACTTGTTATTGGCTTCTTTATGCTATGTGGATGTTGTGTTTATGTTACATTTTATGTTCGTTGTCTTTCTATTTATTACCATGATACAGTAATGAAGTGCTTTTGTTATATGTTGATTGTTTGATTTCTTACCGGTTGAATGTGACAACCTTTTCCTAAACTCTTACATATACCATCATCATCTTGTTGGAGTTTTCAGACTGCTGGGAGTGTTCCTTCTGCACCAAACTCAAGGCTTTCACCTCTTCCTCCTGAACCTGCAGATTTCTATGATCATAATGCCACGGTTGATATTCCTCTTGATACATCTTCGGTAGGTGCAAATTTTAGTATCGATAAAACCATAGTGTCGCTGTTCGTCATCTGTATCTTCTTCTTATACTTATTTTGGTGCCTCTAAGTGAAGTCTATTGCAAAATCAGGATTTGAAAAAGAAACAGAAAGACTTGCAAGCTAAGGAGGCTGAATTGAGAAGGAGAGAACAGGTTTGTCATATGGAAAATGTTGACTTTTAGAAATTTCTGCAGCATTTTTGTGCTGTTGTTTTTCACTACTATCCTTAGTGTGAGTTGCTCAAAAAAAATTTATCTGGGCATCAGCCGGACTTTGACTTGGTGGTTATTCAAGAAACCCCATGGGGTTTTGTTTAGCATTTCGGTATCCTCTGCATCAAAACCTTAATATAAATGAAGAAAAAGAAGCAGAAAGCTTGTGAAATTTTCGTATGATTCGTCTTCCTTGAATGTTTATTACTATTTCAAGCACCACAATCTATGATATTTTGTGGTGGTTGCCAGCGAGGAGATGTAACCATGCACATAGCCATAATAAAGTCCAAGTTAATTGTGAGTTGGTTTATGCGAAGAGAGTTATCCCACATCGAAAAATTAAGTAGACCCAAGGTTTGTTTATAAACTTGACGGGTTACTTCACCCACTCCCAATTAATTTTGGTTTGGATGCTATAACTAGGTATCAAAGATGGGCCTTTCGTAGTTGGTGGTGGGCTAAGTCTCTCCTAGTTGAATTCCCCAATTTATCAGTTTGTTTCGGTTCAACTCCAATCTGTTTATCTGTCTATTTCAGTTTGGCTTGTTAGCCCACGTGCGAGTCTAGGTTGCACATGAGGGAGGGTGTGAAGAGAGCTATCCCACAACAGAAAATTAAGTAGACCAAAGGTTGGTTTATATATTTGAGGGGTTACTCCACCCATTGCCAATTAGTTTTGGGTTAGTTTTAAAAAAAAAATTAGGATGTCATTGCATGTTGTAATCTATGGAGCAGTTTCTTTGGTCAAAAAGTTCTACTGTATGTTTACCTATCGTCTATGTTAATGTTTAAAGTCAATGGCTATGATATAAAGAGTGGTAGTTTCTCCAACCTAGACATTTCTCTCATTTCTGTCTAAATGTTTAGTTTCTTTTAGAATGCTTGGTTATTTCCTTTGTAATAAAGGGGGGACACTAGTGAGATAAAAGGTGTCCAATTTGACTAGTCAACTTAGCTCAACAAAGCCCATTTGGAATGGGCCACATGAATTCTTCTTCATTATCCCACTTTTTCTAGATATTTGATTAAGTCATACACTACTGTCTCTCCTGTCATCCCACTTTATGCAAGTTCTGATCTCCTGATTTGGTATCATATAAACGTGCCCTTATCATGGCTTTCTTATTTGGCTTTTGATACAATGCAGGAAGTGAAACGGAAAGAAGAGGCTGTGGCACGAGGTGTTTTTTCTTGTTCTTTACTTATGTCCCAATCAATCTTTCCCTTTCCCCTTTGGTCAAATTTATACACGTCAAACACTTGTGTCTGTTAGACCTGTACTAGTACTAGTAATCTAATTTCTATTTCCTGCTACATGGGGATGCAAATTCCCTTTGTTTTTTTCAGATTGAGCTCCAGACAAATAGAAAGGCATTTAAACTTTCATAGTAGATGCTTTTCTCTTTTTTCATGTTGGCTAGCATAGTTGTGCATTCTTATGTGCAACTTGTTTTCTTTTCTCCCTTTTTTGTCTCTTTTTCTTCTTCTGGGGGAAGTTGGTCACATAATATAGCCGAGGTGTCCCAGCTTCACAAAACCACTTAGGGCAAAATGCAAATTCAGTTTCCTTGGTGTCTCACGTCCCATTAGTTTTGAATAACTTACACATTGAGTTCTCTCTTTGTGCAGCTGGTATTGTTCTTGAGGAGAAAAATTGGCCACCGTTTTTCCCAATTATCCATCATGATATCGCGAATGACATACCAATTCATCTACAGAGAATGCAGTATGTTGCATTTTCGACGCTGTTGGGTATGTCAACCTTTGCTTTAATGTATAGAAGTTTGATTCTTTAAAAAGATGGACCTTTTTCTTTTTCTACATGCAACTCTTCATATGCAAGTTCTTCATCATACTTGTTAATGTGGTAAGTGGTAACTAGGCATTTAATTTTATATTGATGTTATATTATTTCTCTTTTCTAGTGGAATCAATTTGTGTTTTTTTTCCTTTTTAGTCTAAGAGATCAGGGTAGAAAACCAACTATGAGGACATAATGCCCATGGACTGGCACAAATTTTTTGTCAGTTTGATATTACCTGATAAGTTGTGTACTATTGCATGTAGTGCATGATAGCAAATATAGTGAGATAATCAAAAACTCATCCCCTATATCCTAGAGCAACTACATTGCTAGTTTGGATAAAGGTATCTTTGCTGAATTATCTGCTCTCTCCACTCTCCGGTCAAAAAATATTGATGCTGGTATAATGAGTGGAAGAGTGATTACAAAGGTGCCTTGCATTGGATCATTTGTTTGAAGAGATTAGGCAATCCGCAACCAAAAAGTTTTGTATTTGTGGGATAGATTGGGTTGGTCATTTCATTATCATTTAACTGCTGGGTTTATATTTGAAGCTGCTTCCGCATAAACCTTTGAAGATTTCCTCCTCTTAGAGTTAATGAATGCTGATGTTGAGCAGGGTTGTTTGGGTGTCTTTTCTGGAATATTATAGCCACTACTACAGCATGGATTAGAGGAGAAGGTTCGCGTGGAATAATTTAGGATCCAACTATACCTTTTCTGCTTACGTTACGTCTTTTGCCATTGGGATTGATGTCCTCTTGTATTTTTTGTCTTTTGGTTTAGGCCCAAAAATCTGGTTCCTTTCTCTCATCTACTTCATAGCTGGGGTTCCAGGAGCCTATGCATTATGGTATAGTCCACTCTATCGTGCTTGTAGGTACGTATATTTATATTTGGAAAATTTGATTTGCCCATGTATTGTCAAAGCTGATGTATTCTGGATCCTATGAATCATGTGGGAGATCCGTGACATCCAAGCTGCAATTTAATGAAATTGTATGTTTGAAACCTTAGCGTAATGAATGTGTTGGCTATCTGGGATGAGATTAGTTTTCTTGGATGTATTGGAATGTCATGTAATGTAAGGAAAGACATCTGAATTTTCTCAAAGTTTGTTCTTATCTGATTTTCATCATAATGGGATTTGAGTCATACATATTGTGGATCATCTTGACAAGATACATCATGGGATTCTGTTAACTGTGCTTATGCATCAAGTTTATTTGTTATGCCCAAAACAATTCAATTTTAATTACCATCACAAACTTGTTGCAGGTCTGAGAGTGCGATCAGGTTTGGGTGGTTTTTCCTGTTTTACTTGGTAAGTTTCTTCATTTGTGTTGATCTGCAATCTTCTTCATCTTATCCCAGAGATGCCTCAGTTTTTTGGCCTTACCCACAGATTCACATTGTCTTCTGCATCTTTGCTGCGGTTGCTCCTCCTATAGTTTTCAAAGGAAAATCTCTTACGTGAGTTCCTGTTTTAGATTTGCACTTATTTTAATCCATTTTTTTTTTCCATTTCACTCAGCCCTAATGAAAATAGCTATATATTCCATTTCCTTGCTAGTTGGTTAGACTTCCCTTCCTCAAGTCAATTACTTTGAGGCCGATATCAACAAGAGTAGGATTGTTGACAACTCTTTTTATAATGTTATCTAGGAATTGATCCTCTATCATACATAACTGGTTAAATTATATGGTTTGTGTTCTCATAAATTTTGGATCTCCTTCCCTGCAAATGATTTAGCCTTTCGCGGTCCTTTGTAACAGAGGTATCTTGCCTGCTATAGATCTCATTGGCAAGCACGCTTTAGTTGGGGTAAGCTTAAATCCCTGATCTATTGTTTTTTTTAGCCATATTTCTTTTGTACCATCTTCTGAGTTGACAGTAATAAGATCTATGCAATGCGTTTAGATTTTTTATCGTCAGGTTATGTTGGTTTTTGAAATGGTGGGAGGTTTAATCTCTAGACGATTATGCACATTAAATACTGGAATTTTCCTTGTATCCATGCTAATTGATTTCATTTTGTGTAGATTTTCTACTTCGTTGGATTCGGCCTATTCTGTATTGAGTCAGTGCTCAGCATCTGGGTCATTCAGGTCCTTGTTTTTAACTTCATATTCTCATTTATCCTCACATAAGCGCCGAGAAAAATTGCTGCAAGCACCATGGCTTCTTATTCTTTTGGTCTGTTTAACTCTGTTTTCTCTCTCGTCATGCAGCACGTATACATGTACTTCCGAGGCAGTGGGAAAGCTGCAGAGATGAAGCGTGAGGCTGCAAGAGGAGCGTTAAGAGCGACTATATGATGGTCGGACCCGATCAAAGCCAGTGACTGGTTTAGTGTGGATCTTGGTTTGGTGTGATCCAAGAACAAGATATTGTTCGCTTGAGATGGGCTTTACCTGTTCAATAGCTTGTTTGAGTATTCATTATTGTTATGTATTTTGTGTACTATGGTTTAGTGGAACAACTTGGGGAACGACTGTTAAGGTAGAAACAAGACAATGTATCTGTTTTGTTTTAGAAGCTGATTTGATTTGTCTGTAAATCTGTGTTATTGACATTTAGGTTGTTTTTATTCAATCTGGTTTCATCGGAAAACTTCGATTTTGTACATTTTCATCTGTGTTTATCCTATGGAAACCGTGAATCTAACACTAAGTTTAAGTTTAATCTTAATGTTAAGTCTAATAATGCATTATTTTTAAATTGAACTCGCACTCATTTTTTTATAAATTAAAAATTAACTTAATAAATATAATAATAATAATAATAAAATCATTTTTTGTACAAGGATTATGTCAATGGTTGAGAAAGCATAATAAAAATTGACATTTTATTCTTATAATATTAGTTAAATGTGTTAATCATATCAATTTCGTATTATTCGTGTCGACTTATTTATTATTCGTGTTAACAGGTTATATCATTTGCAAATTTGTGTCGAGAAATAGTCAAACTAGAGCTCGTAAAATTTGACTCAATTGACAGCCCTATCTGTGGGCATCTGGAACGTCTACAGAAATACAACTGTTTCACTTTGTTTTCTGTAGTCTTTAGTAACAAAAAATCCAAGTGGTTTACAATAATTTTTTAGCATAACAGTAATAAGAACATATATAAAAGGGTTTATATAACAGCACAAAATGATTCCATTTCCTAATCATATTGACCACAGTTACAGTATACTAATGCTCTATCGATTTTGGGTTGTGATATTCATTCAAACCATGACTTTTTTTTGATAGACAGGGATACTTTTACACCACACCACGGGGAGGGGAGACTTGAACCATCAACCAGCCACTCCATTATAGAGGGCTCCAACCATCAGGGTAGGACTCCGGTCCTATTAAAACCATGATTCAAAAGCCAACAATAGTTATTGCTTCTTTTAATAAGATTGAAGGCCTGAATTCTTTGGCTTTGTACAGAAAACATCATAGGCTAGAGGAGTTCCAGCTAGCATCAACAGCCCCGACAATCTTTCCATGTAGTTTGGCTCCAGCACAAGCAATTATTCCTCGATCAAGACCTTCTAAGTAGACACCTTTCGAAAAGTCCAGTGGATGCCCTCCAGCATCAGTTACAACACCACCAGCCTCTTCAATAATAACAACACCAGCTGCGTGATCCCATATCTTCTCCTTGTAGCCAGCCCTAGCAAACTTCATGAATATCTCAGCATCACCACGGGCTATGGCTGCATACTTCACCATGCTGTATAAGCGTAATGGTTGGTTCCTGTGGGTGAAACATGATATGTGAGCTCTATGCAAATGCAAATGCTTCATTCTTTCTTCCTTTTTTCTGTTTTTTTTCCTCACTTTCCCTGTTTGATAACTCGTAGCTGTCTATGATGGCATAAGGACTATAGTTCATCTTTTATTCTCCATATCTTTTTACAAGACATCACACATTTTTTTCACTGTCCAAAAACAAACTGCATACAAAATTTGAAAAGATAAGGTGACGTAAGTGAACCTCATTTCTATCACAGCCACCATTCCTTTGCAGGACAAAACCAAATTGAAAAGGCAGAGTTGGGTTTTCTCAAAAGAAAGAGGAAAGAGGAAAGAGAAAAGATATGCACCTAAGCCCAACGCTATGAGCTAGTCCTGCTGTGAAGGAATGGCTTGAATTTGCTTTCTCAACTGGTTCACAAAAAGTTGCCAATTTTGGGTTATCAATTGAGGACACTTGGATTTGCCTTGCAGAGTTTGGCCACACAAGCTTCTTTTCTGCCTGGGGTAATGGTTGCATCCAAGCCTTGCCACTACCTCTCCTGGCGTAAATCACACAACCTGTATCCCAAGATCCAGATGCTGGTGAGGTTAACTTAGATAGCATTCTACGGTAGCCATTCTGATAACTTAGCCATTCTTTCTTCATTGGGTAATTGGGGCACCCGAGAACTCCAAGCACAGGTTCTCCATCCTCTATTAATGCCAGAGCAACTGCATACTGATCCCCACGTACAAACCCCAATGTGCCATCAATAGGATCAAGTACCCAAAATCTTCCAGTGGGACCCCCTGTTGAGTTGCAGCGACTGATGGCCTCAAGAACCTCTGTAGTTCCAAGAGGCATTAATGGACCATTAAGCCCAAAACGCGGTGCTTCAGCCCGACATTCATTAACTGTTCTCACCACAGCTTCAAGTATGCCAGCTGCATCAACCTTGGAGAGTGCATGAACATCTTCTTCAGCAACAACGGAGACATTTTGACTCCCAAAAGATTCTGACAGTACCCAACTTATAGTTGCTTGCACGCTCCAATCTGTTTAAAAGTTGAAATCAAAAGTATTAGCTAACCTAGCATGACATGTTTGTAAAATGTCATTCGTCTCATCTTGAAAGAAACTATATTTGACCTTTATAGATTTAACAGAGTATAAAGAAGGACAACATCTCTAATTTATTGGGTTATTTAAACTGTATGAAGTGAGAGATTTATAGCATATTGACTCCAGGAACAACTGGCTCACTTAAGCAGAGCTCTTGCTTATCTTTGTAAATACATGTTTCTGAGCACACACAGAGCTTTGTTGGTGGAATTGTCCTTGAGATAGAGGTTGAGAGTCCAAAGCATAGGGATAGAATGACAAGGGTCAGGGGGTTCTTCTACTACATGAACAAAAAGGTGGGGATATACTAGGTCTAGCAAAACAGAAGTATATAAATCCAAGATCCATTATAGATTACAAGAGATTATTTCTCAGTGAGGCATTTTCGTTAGTATAAACATAAGGCAAGAAAAGGCTCAAAACAATTTGTATTGCTTTAAGCCATGAAACAGCAGTTTAGCTAGAAAAGCAAACCGGGAATGATATTATGAAGTGAAAGGCCGTGTCATAAACCTATTGAGATGACACTAGATTATATTGAAGATAATAGCACAACATGCAGCTTTCAATAACTCGCCATAATTTAAATTGATCCAGTAAGCAGCCCATAAATCCTATATAGCAAAACTGACCCACAGGGATGAGGAAAGTGAAAAGTCAAGAGTCTAGAACATACCCACAAGAAGTCCTAAGATTCTGCTTACCAGGAAAATTTCTAGTTCTGTTGCAAATTAAGAATAACCAAATCTGAGTTTATGTAGGACCACAGTTAAGTAAAATCCAGCTACTGGCCTCATTAGACTATTAGTTACCATTGTCTCTCACTTCCACAAAGTTTAACAGCAAAACGCCATTTAGTGCACCTTTTATGGCACTGTTGCTTATTATATATTTTGGCGTCACAACCGAAAACATCCGTTCATTACTTGTGTATTATGCCCAACTGGATTCATGCCTCTTTTGGCTCAACCAAATGTTAGAAGTAAACAGGTGCTTCTTAGACCCGAGTTCGAGCTACCTTCATATTATACTCGTTCTACGTTACTTGGGACTGTTGTGTTCACAAGGTCGTTCTACTGTACTTGGGACTATTGTGTTCACAAGGTCAATCGCATCCTGTTAGACCCTGGTTCGTCAGTCAGCCGGTCAGTCTTCTGCCCCTGCGACCCCTCAAAGGGAGCCAACCAAAGCAGAATTGAAGGCCAAGATGTTCCCCTAGATAAGCCAAATATTGCAATTTTGGCAGATTCTTTAGATCTGGATAGAGTCTCGCTCAGTAAAGGGAGTTGACCACTTAAATGGGAACTAGTGGCGACTAGTAGATCAATACTAGATATAAACTATTACTTTATTGAATTAGATAAAACAAAAATTGCCTGAAAGATACACATTCCTAATTTTCTTGGCAACTTTTAAGGAAAATTTTCTGTTTTATGTTTTTTTCACTGCCCACCAAATCATGTCACTTGTCTTCCATCATCTTACACAATTCAGTATCATAAACCAATCTGAAAATATAAGGGTGAACTAGGAGCACTTCAAATAACACCCTTCTAAGGTTTTTTCCCCTTCATTTTTTTTTGGAGAGAGAGATAGAGAGAGTTCTTTTTACTCTTTTCTTTCCTAATTAGGAAAGTTAACCTCATCACCCAAACTCAAATTCGTAATCATTGTCAGCCATATCCCTCAGCTCCAAATTCACAAGTTTAAATTTCATCAATACCCAGACATTTTAACTCAAAGCCAAGTGAATGAACAACTTTTAGGGAGAATTTGAATTTACCCACAAAAGATGACGAATCAAGTCACCAATCAACAACAACCCAATTCAAGAAAAATACCAAATGAAGAAAATAATTAACAAAATACCAGCAATTGTGACAGGAGAATTGTCATCCTTGGATTGGACTTGTTCATTGCTGTTAGAAATCAGATTTTCTTGGACTCTCTGACAGAGCAAACATGCCAATTGTACTGCTCTCACAGCAACTTCCAATTCCTTGGAGTACATTTCCGTTTCAGAAGAGCTAATCTCCAACATGTTCGCTCCCTTAATTGTTGAAGAAAAACGAGATTTAAAGCACTTTGACAGAGATAGAAATGGGTATGGTGAACTCTGGCGACAATTACTATGGTGATGGAAGATGAAGAAACCTCCTAGCTTGGGTGGCGTCAAATTATTCTTTATACTCGGGACCAAGGCATGTGGGACTCTGGTGGTCAATCTTGCACAAAACGAAGGCATTTTATAGAACCTCTCTCTCTGATTTGGGTGTTTGTGGAAGGGTATCGAGAGAGACTGCTTGAGAGAATTGAATGGGGCCCTATGTGGCCGTACATATATATCTTTTTATTGGATTAATTACACAATGTTCCTTTCAATTTTTGGATAATTGCCATTCATTCTTTTAAATTTTAATTTCAACAAATAACGCCATTTAAGTTTAAATATTTTGTAATTAACTCTAATTATTAATTTTAAATCATAAAAAATATCAAAAGTTAAAAATAAAAAAATCACGTGAACTTTACTTTTATTGAAAATACATAACTATCCATGAAAGTGTATGTGTGTGTGCGCACGCATGTATGCTTGCGCTTGCACACATTAGTATTATGTGGAGGTGGAGATGACAATTTTAACTTATTATTCATTACCCTCTAATTCGTTTATAAATAAATGAATTAGATACTTATATTAATTAATGTGAGTTTTAAATAGATTAGATAATAACATTTATTTTAATTAAGCGAGCTAAAATGAATTACCCGCCCATTAATCCTTAAGGGTGGTCTAGTGGTTAAACTTGACTTTTGATAATTCAGAGATTTTAAATTTAATTTTTTTTCACACCTTCTAAGTGCTAGCCACCATATTTTTTTAAAAACATGCTCTAACTAAGCTTAAGTCATAGTAATTAGTCATTGAATTTGAGACAGTAGTTAACACAACTTTAGACACCTTATAACAAAAAAAAGATTACCCGCCCATTTGCTACCTTTCGATGGAGAGAAAGATAAAGACGAATATGTTGTGTAGTATGCTGGTGTTGTGCTGAACGGATGTATCTTTTTTTTTTATTTTTTAAATTTTTTATGGATAGATTTGATGTCTCAAGAACAAAAAATAGAAAATAATGTTTCAAGATGAAAAGTATAATGGGGCTCATTATAACAATAGACATAATTGGAGGTGATAAATTATGATTAATCCTATTTTATTTTAGCAGTTGACTGTGTTTGCGTGTGAATGAGAAATCTGTCCACTTGCGTGTGTGTGAGTGAGAGAAAAAAATATCTAATATAACGTTAATATCACGTAATCATTTTCGTATGACAGGGGCGGCCATCAAATCTGGAGACGTAGGCAAAAAATATAAAATGAGGCTTTATTAATAGATAATAATTATTAAAATATATTTATTTAAAAATTATTTTTTTAATTTTTTGACATGCAAAAATATTGATTAAATTTTTATATTCAAGTTTTGTTAATATATCTTTTTCAATGGATAATATAGCTAATCCATTTAATATTTCTTGTGACAGTTAATTAGAGATAATATTTTATTAATTTAAATTTTCAAAAAAAAAATTTTGCCGAAGTAACTGTTACCGGTATTGTTAAAAATGTTCTAAAAGGTATATATGCATTTGGAAAAGAATTTAATTTTTTTTATATAATTTAGGGTTTCTGTTGGAGTGCAACTTTCATATTGTAGAACTTTTCTTAATATAGTCTATTCTTGAAATAAATCTAAACCATAAATATCAAAAAAAAATCATGTTTTAAAAAATTTGCAAGGTTAAGACAATAATTTTTTAAACTATCATTAGCTAAGGATTTTAATTTTTTTATAAAAAAATAAAAAACCAAAAATATTTTCATATATTTTGAATTGTTCATGTATATTCTTGATCCAAAAAATAGCTAGATCAACTATAAATAAAAAATACTCAATTCTAAAAGATTCTTCAGCTCAGGACGGCCCAACAAATTTGGAGGCTTTAGGTGAGAATATAAAATGAGGCTTTATTAATAGGCAATAATTACTAAAATATATTCATTTAAAACCTATTTTTCTAGCATTTTGAGATGAAAAAATATTGATTAAACTTTTATATTCAGTTCTGTTATCTTTTTCAATGGATAATATAGCTAATCCAGTTAATATTTCTTGTGACATAGTTGATCGGAGATAATATTTTATTAATTTAAATTTTAAAAAACTTTTTTTTGTCGAAGCTACTGTTACCGATATAGTTAACGATATTCTAAAAGCTATATATACATTTGAAAAAGAATTTAATCGTTTTATATAATTTAGGGTTTCTATTTGAGGGTTAATTTCATATAATAGAACTTTTCTTAATACAGTCAATTCTTGAAATGAATCTAAACCATCAATATCGAAAAATAAATCATGCTTCAAAAAATTTTCAACGTTAAGATAATAATTTTTCAAACTATCATCATCTAAGAATTTTAATTTTTTATAACAAAATAAAAAATCAAAAATATTTTCACATATTTTGAATTGTTCAAATTTATTCTTGATCGAAGAAATAGCTAGATCAACTATAAATAAAAAAATACTCAATTCTAAAAGATTCTTCAGCCGATAGTGTTATTACATTCTCAATTATAGACGAGAGATATATTAAAAGATAGACATTAAGAGAGAGAGAAAAATGTTAAGAGATAGACGTTACTAGTCATATCTATCTTCCTTGTTGCAGAAGTCTATTAGTCTTCTATAGCTGACAAGAAGTTTAGTAGTCTACAATAACTAGCAAGTGGAGCAATTTTCTAGGTAAGTAAAATTTAGACCCTCTCAAATTAGCCCATCAAAAATATAGTTACTCAGAACTAAAACTCCTACCAGGGGGGTGGGGTCCCAAAATTTTGTAAAAATTGGGGACCCTAGGCGGCCAACTAAGTGGCCTAGGCCTAGGGTCGGCACTACTTCGACTGATAGTGTTACTACATTCTCAATTATAGATGAAAGAGATGTTAACAAATAGAGAAATGTTAGGAGATAGACGTTATTAGTCATATCTATCTTCCTTGTTGCAGAAGTTTATCAGTCTTCTACAGCTGGCAAGAAGTTTAGCAATCTACAATAGCTGGCAAGTGGAACAATTTTCTTAATAAGTAAAATTTGGACCCTCTCAAATCAGCTCATCCAAAATATAATTATCTAGAACTAAAACTCTTACCTAGAGGGTGGGGCTCCCAAAATTTTACAAAAATTGGGGGCTCTAGGCGACCAACTAAGCAGCCTAGGCCTAGGGTCGGCCTTGTCGTATGATATCAATATATAAAAATAATTCAATAAGTGAATATAACGAATTCCCATAATTTTATGCATTAATTATTGGATGTGGTGATTATTAGCAATTATTCAAGGGTAATTTTTTATGCACCAAATCAACTGAGACCCACTGATCCAATGATTACAAGTGATTTTGTATAAATTTTGATGTATAATTTTTGTTCACATAGCATTATTCATTATTAAAATAATAGAGTTCATTTGATTATTATTATTATTTTTTTTAAAAAATGCCACTTAACAGTGACGCTAAGGTGTTACTGTTACACTAATGTTTACAAATTACAAGAGAGAGAGAGAGAGATTAGTGCAATGTTTGTGTTTGGTTCAACACACAAAGGTATTTCAGATTAGCTTACGTGCACCTCTACTAATTTCTTTTTTGGTTTAATCAACAAAGATTGTCTATGCCAGGAACTAGGGTATTAATGACAGATAAATCTCTCGTAGTCTAGCCTAAAGAAGTTGTCAAAATTTAAATTTAAGATATCTAAATTTATAATTCGTTTCTATTACCATTTAAACTACAATGTGTTAATGTAGTGTTTGTTTATGTATGTGAATGAGAATATAAGTCGGCAGGAAAAATAAAGGGTGAAATTGCGACATTCATCAGTCCAAATGGGCGGTGCAGTAAAACGAGACTCCAAAGTCCAAATCAGAGATCTTATTGAGTTGGAACTAAGGAGAATTCTCAGCCAAAACAACAACAAACAACAACAATAATTCTCACATGCTATAACTTTTTAGGAGTTTTCTTACAATTTTTTAAATTTTTTATATTTTTTTAATGATTTTTTAAGATCGATTCTAACATTTAAGGTTAATCTTAAAATTATTAGTATTAATCTCAAACACCTCAAAAAATTGTAACTTGAACCCAAAAAATTATATTTTTTAAGATTAATTCTACCATTTTAGAATCAATCATAACTTTATTTGTTGGTATTAAAACTAAAAAATTTATATTTTAATCTACGAAAATTTTAAACTTTGATAGTATAACCCATTTTCGGGAGCTGTTTATGGTACCAAAAAAAAATTTTATATCATACTTTTATTTATCATATTTGTGAATATTTTTATCATAGTTGTGGATATTTTTATCACTGTTGTAATATTGAAAAAAGTGGTTAAAACACCTACAACATGGATAAAAATGCTCATAAATATTGTAAATCATCCACAAAAAATAATAAATTTTCTGTTTATAAAATAATTCATAAAAATTATAAAAAATACTCATTAAAATAATAAATTTTAAAAATACAGTACTGAATTAATTAGAGTCTGGATATTATGACTCTGGAATTCATTCTCATTCTCGTGATACTCATGAGACCATAACTTTTCACACCATAATTCCATCCTAGAGTGTCAAATTTTACCTACTCCCCCGCCAAACCCAACCGATTCATTCAAAGAAGAGTCGCAATTGTCAAGTTTTTACGAGTTTTGAGTGTGTTTAATAAAAAATTTTGATTTTTGCTCAAGTTTGATTTAGTAAAAAAAAATTGGGCATTCAAGTCGAACTTTAATTGAAAACCAAATTTAATAATTTAACAAAAAAATTCAAAATGTAAATGGATAATTGATTTCCTAATCAAAATCACAAAAAAAAAAAAACTATACTTTGAAACATAAAAATGTAATCCTATGAGTTCAAAATTCTCAAAAAACCTTTTAAAGAAAAAGATACATATGGGTGTTCATTCTATACAAATTGGGGTTGGTTCCGGTCTGATTGAAGCAAGTAAATGTTAATCTTTCGAATCATGTTTTTTAACGAAAAAATTGAAATTATTTATACATAATAACAATTTTGAGTCAGGCCACATGAATTTGATTAATTTGAAAAATGACAAAAACCAAAGTCGAACTGTAACTACTTTATCATTTCACATCCATACACATAGAGCTCAAAGCAACCAAGTGGTTTTATGCATTATTTGTGCAACATGTATGGCATAAAGTCTATCCAAGGATAATTGAATATCAATCATTGTATTGATTGATATTGACTAAAAATATGCTTTTTTTTTTTTTTGTGACACAAAATAGATAAGCATGAGTATTCATCCTAGCATGAGTATTCATCCTCCATAGACACCCCACTTAGTAAAGTTGGCTTAACACTTACTTGATTTTCAATGTAAGTTGATCATAAAGCATATTATTCACTTCACAATTTGAATAGTTGGGCGGGGAACAATTCTTACACATACATAGATGATGTAATTCTTTCATCATTACTTTGTCATTATCTCCATTTTCATGGTTTAATTTTATTAGGAGGAGTTGTTTACGGTACCCAAAAAAAAAAATATTGTACCAATATTTATCATATTTGTGAGTATTTTTATAAGTATTTTTTTCACTGTTGTGATACCGAAAAAAAATGATAAAAAGAGTTATCACAAGAGTAGTAAAAACATCTACGACAGTAGTAAAAATACACACAACAATGATAAAAATACATAAAAAAGTAATAAATCACACACAGAAGTGATAATTTTTTTTGTACAAAAAAAAAATTTATAAAAATAGTTACCACAATAGTGATAAAAAACACCTATAAAGTGGTAAACACACCTACAAAAATAATAATTTTTTTATTATAAAAATTATCTACAAAATTAATAAATTTTGATAACATCTTACCAATTTTTTTATTCGATGTTAGGAGGTGTATTATAGTACCAAAATATATTTTTGGATATTATACTATCACTTTTTAATCAATAGAAATATGTCGTGCTTATACTTTTTTATTTTATAATTTTTTATATTTATTAATTTTTTTATCAATGGTTGAAGATCATTTAAATTATAATTAATTATTTAAATTATTTTTAGACATCATGCTTATGTAACACTGAAGCTTACATTACCTCCTATTAAAGACTATCCATCTCTTCTGTGACAAATCTAGTATTGGAGTCACTTCAATCAAGTTCAATTAATCAATCTAATCAGCACTGTCATGTCCCGTGAGAGTTGTTTGCTTCAAGACGTTATCCCCACGTGCTTTGAGTTTGAATTTTGTAAAAACTAAGCCCAGGGTAAAGTTTAATTTGAAAAAAAAAATCGTAAATTTAGATATTTTAAAAATTAATAAAATTTTTAAATTTAATACATACGCGTTGTTAACATGTGATTATAATTATTGGAGTTTTATTCTGTAAGAATAAATTCAATATGATCAAAGATGTTATTCAACATCAAAAAAAAATATCTACCCTTACACTTTCATTGGTCTTCTCGAAAAAGTGTGTGCTGCAAAGGAGTGTATTTAGTAGGAACGACAATGAATTGGAGAAAAACAAGCATTCGTCAAAACCCGTTTTATTTGGATAAAAAATAGATCATATGTATGTATTAAACAGTAAACATATACAGAGATATTCGTATACAGACAAGAAAATTTATATAAACCAGTAAAAGGGTGGATACTGAGGTAAACTGTAACTTATTCACGTCTCGTACCCATCCGCCCCGCCCCGCCCCGCTAAACCCGTCCAAGCATGGCCCCACTCAATTTTTTTTTCTTGATTTCTTCTTTCTTTGCCTCCCTCACTTAAGTGGCCCCCCACCCACCCTCTTTGTCTCTCCCTTTTTTGCCACTAGTGCCCCTCTGTTTTTCGGTCTCTCATGTTACGACCGACACTAAATCCACAACCAACACCCTCATTGCCACCATCTCTCCCTATCAACCACTCACCCAAAACCACCTATCTCAGAAAACCCTATTTCACTCAAAAAAACCTCACCTCCGATGACTGAAGCAACTTGAATTTCTCTTCTCCGGCGAAGAATCCCTAGATCTATCTTAGAGCATGATTTTTTGTTAGATCGGAGTAATTTTATTGCTTTTTTTTTGCTTAAATTTGTTATGGGTTGGCTTTCTTGACATTTTATTATGATTTTTTCATTTTACCTTTGTATATATTACAGATTTAGTCTATTTAGATTCGATCCAAATATATTTGAATATGATATTTTTTACAGATCTGATTTCTGATAGCTTCATTTTTATTTTTATTTTTGCATTTTGCCCTCCATTCTTACTTTGGATTTGGTTATTGCATGGCAATGGTATTATTTTGATTATTGCTTTGGATCTGATTTGTTGGTTGGTTTTTGCTTGAACATTGGGAGTCCTACTGGGGCAAGACAAGGTGGGGAAACGAGTGGCGAAAGCGGGGGTGGAGATTAGAATTTACCCGTAAGGAGGGGACGAGAATTAAAATTTTCCCCATTAATGGGAATGGACCGGGGATGAATAAAAATTTTCAAAGTGGGTACAAGTAGGGATGACAGTGGATCGGGTAAAAATGGGTATTCGTTCAAACTTACCTCTTTTGGACCGGAGATGGATTATATGTATTGAACGATGGACGTATACGAGGATATTCGTATAAACCTGTGCGAAGATGAAGGCAGGAATGGACTGACCCTTACCCCCGCCTCAGTTCCCGTCCCCGTCCCCGTCCTCATTAGCTGTTATATATATATATATAAACTCCTAATTCTTACTGTAATTTTCTGGACATTTTGTAATTCTAGTTGTCGGTGGTAAGACTTGGCTAAAGTATGAGTTTTGATTCTCTGCTGGTTAGTTTCTTGACTCAAAATTTTAATGTTTGTGCTTCCTTGATATCATCTTGTGATCTATTTCTTGTTCATAGTGAGGAATTATTTAAAATGTTAGATTTATTTAGAATTTTGGATTATGTTGACTTAAATTTAAAGTTAGGCATGAACTTGGGCTTATGCTTGGAATTGAGATTGGGATTGGGCGGGTGCGGGTGCGGGAAAACGGGGACGAGGACGAGAATTAGAAATTTATTCACGAATGGGGATGTGGATGAAAATTATACTTGTTAACGGGGGTGAACTAAAGATGAATGAATATTTTTTAAGCGGGTATGAGATGAAGATTACAGCCCCCGTCTCTGCTTCGGTCCATCGACATCTCTAGGTACAAGAGTGGAGACTACATCTCCCACCCCTGCCCCTGTCGATTACCATCCTAAGTATTTAGAATTGGGTAACTTTTATTATCCCTTTGTTTTAAAATGTTCCCTTGAATTTAATTGGCAGTGATTAACACCTTTCGTTAATTTTAGATGTTAATTGACACAATTCAAACATGTGAGATCCAATTAGGAGTGCAACTTGAACGGACCAATCCAAACCTAATTAAAAAAAATTAGTACTTGATTGAGTTTTTTAAAATTTGAGTTGAACTAAGGCCAAAAATCTTAACCCGAATTCAATCCGAGTTGAAACTTTGGGCTCACAAGTTCAATCCGAGTCCAAACCAAATTATTAAAAAATTGGTTTCAGACCCAATTTTTATTTAAGAGTTAAAAAATATGTGTTATTTAAGCATTAAAAAAATACATATACAAAAACCCACAATAAAATATTGAGTCGATTTAGAATTAGCCGAAAATCTTAATTTTTTGGTTTAAGAGGAAAAGCCAATAAGGCCGTTTGAACAGACTTATTGGGCAACTTTTCCATCAAATTTTTGGGCAAAAACAACTTTTATCAATACCAAAGAAAAGTTTAAAAAACAAGTCTATGTAAGGACTTCCAAGGAAATACCTACTTTTTCGGAAACACTCTAAACAGTTTTAAGAGTTTTTTTAACTTTGACTTTTTTATTTTACTTTTCAAACATTTGTTTCGCACCCAAAAAAATCAGCCCCAAACAGACCCATTATCTGTTATTGACAATTGTCAAGGGTGTGCGTGGATGTTCTTCTTGTATTAAATACACAACACAATAATGTAATCCAAATAAATCATTAGGAGAGTAAATTCTTTTTCAGAATTGTATCTGCAGGTATATAAATAAACATTACAGACAGAACCACAAAAGTCTATCTGATTCTATTTTTCTTCTGTTTTTGTATCTCCGATCTCTTCTCATCCAGAATCTATCAATCCCATGTTGTTAATGTGATTCTACAAGTGACAACTCAAAAATGAAGCTGATGCAAAGGCAGCAACTGGTGCAAACTGATCCTAGTGATTTACCTTGCATGTGCTTTTGCTGAGTGATGTCCGATCAGCCTATCCTTGAGTTATCTCTACCGAAGACCAGTGTGGTTGCCCAGTTCACAGCCACATAAAACCTGTTCCTCCAGCTGACAACACGCGTAAGATAAGCAGAGCGCCAAATGAACCAGCTTATGAACCCAGCAAGCGAGACGCCTTTGGCATCCTGTCAGAATGAACATAATAAAATCAGGGGATTCATGTTTAATCAATGTATCAATATTCATGGTACCTTCCTTCCAGAACAAGAAGCTGCCAAACAAAGACCATTTAGCCATAAATCCAAGCAAAGTACTCTTAAATACTTGTTTTGTGAGCTTACCAAGTCATAAGAGTTATTATTGGTCAGGTACTACAAAGTCACTAATTTACAACATAATGAAAATTCTTCTTGGAATTTGAAAACAAACAAAGTGAAACAAGCTGCTATCTGATATATTGTGTGTGGGAATCCAAAGTCGAAAGGAAAACAAAAAGGAAAGAGCCTTAATATGCTATGCATTGGTCCACTGCCTGTAGGCTCAAGATTTAGGTGGTTTGGGGTCCGAACATTATATATCGCGCCTCTTGTAGTGGACTCCATCTCCCAACCTTAGTATCGGAGCTGATGAGTCATGACATGCTGGCATGCCTTAGAAATGGTGATGGACTCTTGATGTTGGAGTCATGTAAACGCAAAATTCACGGTCCAAGCTGTCCCACAGGGATGGCATGCTACACAAGAAGCCATGGGTCTTCTCAAAGAGGACATTATAACAAATTTTCTATCTACTTTTTGTGGTATGTTTTCAAACCTTCTGGTGGGAATAGTGGATTTTTTAGTTTTTCTTAAGCTGTATGAATACTTATAGCCTTAAGGAGTTGGAAAGCGAAAAATAGAAAAAGTTTTGATTTACCTTGGACTGTCGTAGATCAACAAGTGCCTTATACCGCCCTACAGATGCCATGCTTCCGAGATGCTTATAGACAAAAGGGTCTCCAAGAGGGATGTCCTTTGCACTGAAAGCCTTGCCCCCATTCTGCTTCCCAATTTTATTGAACAACTCCACAAGATATTTGCCTTCCCTTTCTGCAACCTGTTTAAAAATTGTTCAAATTTACACACCACTTAGTTCCAATTCTACCAAAGTTATACAGCTAGATGTCTTCCATTCAACTCATCAGATTATGTGTTATCTCAATTAGAATGGAGCACCTAAACAGCTTCAATAGACGTTACATGAAGTGACAGCTGCATTTGATGCTAATACGATTCAAAGCTACAACCTTACTGTTGTTTGCCTCACACTGTTAAGAAAATGAATTCTACATGGTTCTCAAAAGCTACCATCAATTGTGAATGCTGGCCACAAGATCCTCATATTTTGCAGTATGACAGCCATAATGGCATCCTGTAGTATCTGTTTAGCATCTATTTAAATGACATGGGTAAAGCGTCATCGAACACCACTGATGAATTCCTTCTCTCATCTTAATATTCCACTGTATTGACTAAACATGACATGCTTGCTCTGCTAATTTACGAGTCCCTGGTATAAAACCACCTTAAACAACATACAAGTTATTATTTGATTTGCACTCTCACAATTCTTGAGTTGAGGGGCAAGTTTTACCAGAAGATGAAAATTTTTAATGGGGAATTTAAAAGCAGTAATCTCTGCAGCAAATTAAAAGAAAAAATATATTATAATTACAAGAGATCAAGGCATCTGACCTGGGCTAGAGCCGGAAGCACTGGCCTCCCTGTCTGTTCAAGAAAACCAGCACAATCCCCTAGTGCAAATATATCCTCCACAGAAGGAACACGCAACCATTCATCAACACCAATCCTGCAGAACTTGATAGAATTAATTGCAGGGATCCATGACAATGTTTAAGAAAGAATCCATTTTAAAGAGGATACTCGGGGAGAAATGTAGTGGGTTATTTCTATACCTTCCACCAGGAGACTTTGGAAGATTTAGTGCTTTTACAAACTCAGAGGGACCAACCCCTGTGGACCAGACCAAGAGGCCATAAGGAACATCACTTCCATCACTAAGAACAATTTTTTCCTGGTGCACCTCTCTCACAACGCCTCGCACAAGTCTTACACCGCACTGACATAAAGTTCAAATGTTGTTACAATTCAAAAACTATGTGCAATAAGCATTCCCAAGGATTCAGGAAAGAAAATCAAATTACCTTGGTTAAATGTTTTGTGGCATATTGCCGCAGTCCAACATCAAACGATGAAAGGATTTCATTTGCCTGTTCAAAGAACAATATCACAAGACAATTAGTGACATCTTTGTTCATATACCTGTACACATCGGCTGACTTGTATATAAAAGAATAGCAACTGAGTACCTCAATGAGGGTGACTCTAATGTAATTTTTCACATGAGTATACCGCTGACGGACATCTCTTATGATAAAATCGCTCAGTTCACCACTAAACTCTACCCCAGTAGGGCCACCTCCAATAACCACGCAGTGCAACAGCCGCTCCTTTTCTTCTTCTGACACTCCTGTAGTTACAAAGTGAAATCCAATTTTACAACTATATTCACATAAATATATTCAGGATGGAACCATTAGGGTGTCTGTACAGCATCATGATGATAATATATTGCCCCACCCAAAGTGAAATGAATCAATGCTAGTCGGACAAAACAACATCAATTTGTATTCAGATCATGAGTCCAAGAAGATTGAAGGTGTTCAGGTTCCTTCACAAGGATGAATCCCTTACAACAAATTGTATTGATTCATCCTATACAATCATATTCTTTTGAGAGGTGAAAATCCAAAATCTAAATAAGCACCTTAGAGACTTAGACTATCCACTCCTCCATATTCTTCTCTAAACTTGAGAATCCGCAAAGACCTTTTTCCAGATCAGTTCAGGCCAAGACACTCCATGAATACGACTTGCAAGTCTTAAAAGATTTTTCCTAATTAATGTACGCTGGGATCCTATTTGAAATTTGCTTGGTAAACTGGAAGTGTTTTCATAGAAAAAGAATTACAAAAGTCCAAATGAAATAGCCATATTAATCAACTCACACTTTGTTGAAAGCAGAATATTGCACATGTTCCACATATAGTCAAGACAGAATGTTTGAATTCCATGTTAACTGTAATTTAAGGAATGCCATGCAATGGTCATTAAAGAACAGAGGAAAACCACAGGAGAATGCAAAACTATTCCACGTAACCTTTCGTCTGCTTTCATCTACTTCCACATATGATATGCAGATATTCACATTCATATTTTAAATTTTATTGAGTAGAAAACTGAAGGTTTTTATTTAGAAAAAAAAAGATATAAATCACCTGGATTTTCGCAGAGCATCAGGTTCAGGAGAAGCTTCCTCCTTATTTCTTGGGCATGATATACCTCACGAAGAAAAAATGCGTGTTCCTTCACTCCCATTATACCAAAGGTCAATGGCTCAGCTCCAGCAGCAATTACAAGCTTGTCGTATGCAACTTTAAATTTATAGGGTTCATGGGGAAGTCCACCATCGCTAACAGTCTCACAGTACACCTGATTTTGTAAAAGCAACAGTAGTATATTGTCAATAACAATCACTTCAAGATGCATTATGACCACTGTTGATTGTACAAAGGTATTGTAATAGAACAATCTCCTTCAAGCTCTCCATGTATATTTGTATGTCCTTGCTATAAGAGACTAGCTCCATATGCTAGGTCATACAGATCACACACAAAGGTGAAACACAAAAATACTCTTGGTTAGTTTCTATCAACATATGCAGAAATATGCAGATTTTAATTATATCAACCAAAATGTATATGCATATTATGGGAACCGCAAAAATAAATGTGCATATGCCAATGAAGGATGATTAAGATATGAACCAGAATTCTTGGAGTGCTCACCTCATGTTTGTCCTTGTTGATACCAGTGCAGGAGGCCAAGTAGAAGTAGGAATTGGGATCCTTTGACAAAGCAGATTGTATCTGACTGACTGGCTCAGCTACTGATCGGAACTCCAGAGTTCCAACACAAGTTGATGCAAGCAAGGGAGTGAAAACCATGTGATTTCTTGGTGATATGCAAACAACATCATATATTCTGGTGTCGAGACCTTTAAGGAATCTGCAAGCTGCCCATCCAGTTCCAAGGACCACCACCCTTGGTTTTTCCCCTGGCTTGGTGGCTTCCAGACTAGGATACCTCGGGTTTTCATTCTCCGAATCAGACTCCTCCACAATCCTCTGTGCTTGAGCAAATTGATATTGTGGGGTTACACTTATTCCCCTGCTCCTGAAACTAACATGATCTACCTTCCTGATGCTTGAAAGGAATGACATGTTGCCACCAGCTGTAACATTTTGAGGTGAAGCTAAGGGACACTTGTATGCCGATACTCCCTCGCAAAGTATATCCTTATCACTTGTGTAGCTGCCAATGGTGCCTCCTGACCGTCTCAAGCCATTCCTCGCAATCCTTGCCAACGCCATATCGACTATCGAGAGTACCAGTTGCAAGAACCGATACCTTTTGGGGATCTCTTGTTTAAAACAAACACAGCTTCTTTGATATATTTGGAATTTCTAATTAAGAGGGATGCAAAGCAACATATAAGCTAACGTTCTAAAAGTTAACAAAATGCATTGCAGTATCATATAGGAATGACCTAAATGAGTTCTGACAAAAAAAATGGAGGTAAAGACAATAATTTGAACTGTTTGAGCTCTATTCCAGAAGGTATGACTAGTTTATTAAAGCAGGACAACGATGCTTTCCAAGTTTACATAACCAGCAAACAAAATAAGCACAGAATTGCCCATTAGCTGATGGTAGATACAAAGAAAAAACTCTTTGGAAAATGCTAAAATAGATCCCAAATCAAACATGTTGTCCCACAATTAACATCACAACACAAAATTTACAGCCACTTCTTAATTCATGCAGCCTTCGCCGTCCAAGTGCTTTTGGAATTATATGTGACCCAGGTCTGCTTTCCATCTTCTGGTCCCTGTCGCTGGGAGGAGCTGCCAGTACTGCGATTTGCATGCAATGCAACAACAGAGCTAAGACCGGTGGGTTCGCATTATTTTCAGCCCAAGCGTGAGTAAAGGAAAGCATGTAAAATTTAAGGTGTCAATTGAATGAAAAACATGTCATTGTCTTGTTCAAATTTGGTCATTTTGGATTCGTGTCAAATATAATCAATCTTAGCTCAATTTAGTTAAATAATCAACTCAAATGTCTTAATACTAACGCGACATCTTTATTAATAAATAACCCAAAAATTATTGAACCAAAAACCCCATTCAAAGATCCCTATCTCTCCCTCAACCAGATATATCATCCATAAACCCTCATAAATTAAAAATCAACTCGATGTGATAAAAATCCCAACAACAAATCAGAGTGGTACCGCTACCCCTGTTTCCCTCCTCAGAAAATGAAACAAAACTAGAGAGCAGGCCTACATTATACACACGCCGTTAACATGTTACACATGTTGTCATTACCACCTAAATATGCAATTCCTCAGCTCAAACTAGGAACCAACGCACATGATTTACCTGCACTAGAAGTTGGCCGTTCACGTGCTCTGATTTCCTTTCAACCAGAAGTGTGAAAAAAGAGGTAATAAATGGTAGATTTTTATTGATGTTCTATTATTGTATCACAATAAAGTACAATTCTGATTAATAGAATCTCAACGAAAGCTAATATTTAAAAATAACAATTAATAAATATTTATAAATTTTGTTGTTCTATTAGAAAATAATCAAAATTTCTGAAAAATAACAAGAAGGAAGATGATCATAAAAAGAACAAGGAATATCAGACACAGAGTCTCAATCACTCAGAAAATTATCATAATTCTATTTCTAATGCATCGGGTAACTAATGAACTGATTTTCATTTTTGTTAATGTAAGAGATTTATTATTCTATTCAAACATGATACATGTGAAAAATCGAGCACAAATTATAATATATGTAAATATATGATTGAATCTGGCGTTGGAGTGTGTAATGATTCTCAGATCAGAAACTCAAGCAAATGACTTCAAGAACACAACAAACAAACACAAAAAGAAAGAGAATACACTTAGTTCAATCAGGACTAACTAGAGACCCCATGCATGAAGAGAGAGAGAGAGAGAGAGAGAGAGCATTACTTTTTGTTAAAGCTTGCAGAGGAGAAACGTTTTGCTTGTTCTAAGCTCGAAGAAGGTACAAGTACATACTTTCTGGTGATCAATAACCTCTCTGCTCTTTGAATTGTGAGAGAGAGAGAGAGAGAGAGATTTGAAGTAGGAGGAACGTATTAGTTTGCTTTTATATTTGAGGTTTTACAGTTGGCAACTATGGCGGTGCATGACGGAGGAAGAGAAATGGAAAGAGCGCCTTGTTTGTCGCCCTTTTCTGTGCAGTTGTTGCATTCTCTACGGCGTCGTTCTTCCCAGCAAGTTTGGATTTGATAATTCATCTGTAAGATTAAAAGGAAAATTTTTTTTCTATTTTTTTCAAAAAAAATTACTATTTCAAAATATGCACAGTTAAGAGTTGGATTATAGTTATTTAATTATGTTTGGTCATATCTTTTTTTCTTTTTTTTTTAAGTTCAACGTTAGGGACATCTCAACTAATTTATGCGTAATTTGGTTAATTTTCTCCCTAATTAGATCAAAGACAGACCATCTATTTCAGAATTAAGAGTTGTTAAGATTTAAATTTAGGACATCTAGATTTACGGCTCGTCCCTATTACTCTCCGTGGTAACCTTCGATTTGGTGGTTTAATTTGTCCTCTAATAAATCAGAGGTTTTAGGTTCAATTACTTCTCACACTCTTAACCGTTAGTCACACTTGATTCTTTAGGAACATACTTTAACACACCTCAAGTCACCATGGCTAGTCACTGAACTTAAGAGAATAGTCAGCACAAATTTAAACATTCTGTGACAAAAAAAAAAAATTACTCCCCACGGTAATAATATTGAATTTGTCAAAGGATTTCTCCTTTCACCACAAATCCAATTTGGTGTAAGACTAAATTAGTTGAATGCATCAAACAAGAAATTGGATTTGCGGTAAAATGAGAAATACTTTGACAAATTCAATATTATTACCACGACTTTTGCTCAAAAAAAATATATTATTACCACGGAGAGTAATTGATATGACCAAAGACGATTAAATAACTATCAATTGTGTTGAGGGAAGACGATTTCGTGCTAGACCTTTATAAGTTCGTATAAAAAAATATTTCATTCATATTCAATTTATTTATTAATTCGTACTTAATGAATCATGTCATATCCAATTCGTATCGTATGTGAATCTTTTGATTGATTTCACTCATTCCGAATTTATTTATTAATATAATAGTATTTGGTCCACTTGTTTTACGAAGTAGGTTGTTTAAGGAATACTCAAACCCTTTAATTTATTGCCTTATTCGTGTCGTGTTATATTTTAACACTTTTAATAATTATGTAATTAATATTTATAATGAGTATTTTTTAAGTAATAATGAAGTCAAATTGATATGGTATGTAACTTTTTATTTTTATTTTTCAGGCTATTATTATATACATGAAACTTAACCCCATTTGCTTTATTATTGAAAGAATAATGTTATTCATACTTAATCTATTGATCTAATTTAGTAAGTGTTAACTACAAGTATAAATGGCTTAAATAAACTCAAAATCTATTTAATTTATATACTAAGAAAAAAAGAAGTTTAAAATTCACCAATTCTATAAAGATATATACAATATACAATACTTTGTATAGAAATCAACAAAATAAACATTTTTATACAATAATTATTAAACAAGTCTATTAAAGAAAAATAAAATTACTAGTCATTTTTTTTGTTTTTGGATGACATGGAAAATCTTTTTCTTGTTTTCGGCAAGTTAGAGACGATTTAGTTGCTCAGGTTAATGAGTCAGAGAAAAATCGAGGGCAAATGTGAGGATTATTAATCAGTCCCTTAACTCATACACCAGTTAAATTAGAGACTTGCATTTTAGTATGGTTCGAAATCACACGAGAAAATTAAATATAATTTGTTTAAATAACTGAAATTCATTGTACCAATTAATTACATTTTTATTATTCAATAACTTGAACTATTGAATATGGAATTCCTATTATTGTTGAGCTTATTAACGTGTAGAATCAGCAGCATCTGGAAGAAAGATACTTGGAATCTTATAACATGACAGCTTTGAATTGAAAGCGGTATGGGGGGTGGGTGGGGACTTTAATTACGACACCTTTTTTTTAAGGTTTCAACGGTCCAAATTTCTTCCATGTTTCCTTATTTCCTACGATCTAGGAGCCGTCTTTGACAAAGTCTCTTCGTCTTTTTTTCTTGAAAAAATGCCCATTCCCAGCCTGGCACAAGGCCTTGTTTCATGTATGTGTCACGACTCACAACAATTCTTTATTTCCTGGTATCTTCCCACAAAGTTGTCTATAATTGAAAGAAACATTGAATGTAACAGTTACATTATTGTCACGATTTCACATCGATTGTCAATTAAAAAGGTATCACATGATTTTATAACATTTTAGATGATTTTTATTTTATTAATTTTTTATTTATTTGTTATAGCGTGGTCAAGTTTGTATTGACTAATTCTCGAGTTCAACGGTTAGTCATTATAATTTGAGATAGGTTAGAGAATATTTTTAAAGAGGTAAAGGTGGTCAACCCTTAGGGGGTATATGAATAAATTGAACCTGAGACTTTTAAATTATCAAATATCAAAGTCAACCACTAGACTATCTTAACAATTTAAATTTTTGGGTTGCAATATTGTGACAAAATAATACCACAATGGGATTCAATGAGTCACAACCCTATTTTAGTCATGCATGGGAGTGTCTATGGGTCAGATTGTCCACGGGTTTCGTTATTCGATTCTAAAAAATAAGTCTAAAATTCGATGGACTTGATAGTTAGCCCCCAAAAGCTTGAACCCAATATCATTTAAGAGAGGATTTGAGTCTACCCCAAACCCATTACCTAACCCGAAAGTCGTCCCAATAACTCACCCATAAAAAGCCCGTTAAAACCTGCCCATAGAATCCGCCCGCCAACCCATCCCAGCCCGAACAACCCGCCCACATTCATTTGAGACACATTAAATTTGAAAAAGATAAATAGGTGGATAGGTGACAATCTAATTGTGATGTGTTTATTCTATTGTGATATAATTTCTCTCCCATTTAAAAATAAATTTATTTATTATTTATTTTTTGTCAATTTTGACTCTACTTTTAATTCAAAATTATAGTTTACAAAAATATTAAGTTATAAGAATATTCATTATTTCTAAATAAAATTGTATATAAAAAGTCCGTCCAATAGATTCACTCACAGACCCACCCAATAGACCCATAGCCGCACACCAACATGCCTACCCAATGAGTGATAGGTTAGACTGTGGGTAATCTAACCCTACCTGAAGCCTTGTGCAGTTCACCTGATAACTTTTTTCGGTAAGGACTTGAGCCTCTATTACCTAGGCCCAACTCAAAATAAATTTTACGGGCTGAGCCCAAGTGGCCCATAGACACCCCTAGTCATGTGGGTCCCTCTTTAAGTATATAGGGTTGAGGTAGACTCGAGTCAAGAACCTACTAACTAGAATGTCACAAATCTCACATCGTTTGGATAGAGAGTGTCATAAAAACTTATAAGATCTTGAATAATTCTTCGCTTAATAGCTTTAATTTTTGGGTTGTGAGCCAGTGGCACTACATTATATAATATTAGTAATTAATAAGAAATAAAATAGAATAAATAAATCTCATATAATAATTATTGATTATGGGAATTATTAATGGTTATAGATTTGGTGGGATCAATTAGTTATACATGTTTATTTATAATTAGTTAGCAGCTCTATGTGACTATAATCACGTAATGTCCCGATTAAATTAAATATTTTCTCCTAATTTTGATCATATGGGTTAGCATTTTGGTAATCCATCTATGGATCACAATGCCAGCCCGGTTCATAATAATATTTTTTATTCCAATTGTAACTTGTAAGTGATATTTGAATTTGTGAGTTTTATAATTTTATTGAATTAGATGTTTAATTTAAAATGGTAAATTAAAAGGAGCAATTATGGTCCATTTTAAGCCCAACAAAGGTGGTCTGCAGTGTAACCGAGTAAAGGCCCACCAGACTAATCTAGTCACTTTCTATCGACCCAACCCATTGGCAAATCCTTATTTTTTTTTTAGTAAAAATTTGGGTTGAATCATTTTTAACAAACTTATAATGACTTTAATTTGTCAAGGAAAGTTATTCGTTAGGAAGCATTGCCCCTCAGCACTATACAACTATATGTAGGGGACCCCATTGCACCTACATCGAAGCAGAAGTTAAGGTTCCACCACTTGCTCTGATCGCTGTAGAGTAAATTTAACTCCAACAAGTGGTCGTAACTATAAAGATTCAAACTAAAATATTGAGAGAAAAAATTCGAGTTCTTATCCATTGAATCAATCTCTCGTTGGTAGCAATCGTTACATGACAACACAAAATGTTGCAAGATCGTGACAAAAAGGCCAAGGGAGATAATCTCAAAATACAACACATTTTAGATATCTAGTTCTTCGTTGTTGAGATGTTTCACAATTACATAGTTTGTGATTTATGTGAGTCGTGTTGAGAGGAGTTAAATAGGTGCAAATCGAATATCGACATTATTTGGACAAAATGATTGTCATTGTATCCGAACTTACATCTTCACCTACAATTCTTAATGTAAATGCTAGCAAAATTTGAATGCGATATTTACAAGTAAAAACATGGCCACTTAACCACAACCCTCGAGAAGCTCGGGCAATCTATTCTAGGTTGTAGGAGGCATAGATTTTATTGTAACTAGTTTGCATTGAGGGGTAAGGTTTTATTATGTCCTCCGCTGGCTAGGTGTCATCATTTGTTTCATTTTAATATAATTCACCCTCGTATCATTGAGGTTTTTAAATTGTCATCCATTTGGGCCTGCAGTTTGGTGCATTTATGGGTTGCAAGGTCGCTGAAGGGCAAACTTGGCCCATAACACACCGATTGGGCTTTTAGCTTCCTTCTCAGAGTTTGGATCAACTAAAATTTGGATGGCTCTGGTTCTGTAGTTCGATACACTAGGTTAGTTGCCTATACGATATATCATCTCAAGTTTACAGTAAAGTCAACTTTGGCAATCGCTATACCCTCTTTTGCCATCAGTGTTGGGCAAATCACCTCAAAGTACTCTCTCTCTCTCTCTCTCTCTCTCTTGTACACCCACCCACCTACCCACCCATTTATAGATCACAAATTACCGAATAAAAGTCACTGTAATGAGGATTGATATAGTTGTGAAGACACTGTAATCTCCATCTAAATATGTCGATGCTTTTATTTTTGAGAAAAGTATGTGAACATCGAGATTCATCTGCTTTTTCTTCACTCGTGTTTGTAGTATTCGTCACTCATCAAAACTTCAACTTCATAACTTCTTGGAAATAAAAAAAATTTAAAAAAATCGTAATTCTACAAAACTGAAGATTTTAAATTTGAAACTTTACTTGTCACCATTCTAATAATCGATTTATATATATATATATATTATCCGAGAGGATTAATAATATTCTCCAAAAAACCCTTAAAAGTTCATAGGCTAGGGCCATTGGAAAATCCATTAAACCTTTGGTTGGTTCGTAAAACATCAAAGTCTAATACAAATGATTAGCCACAATACACACACACACACATATATATATATA